>PYAF01003243.1:3009906-3072329 GCA_007407185.1 Glycine tomentella
GTAACAAATAAAAAAATAATTTACATACATTGACCATCATATACATATATACTAAGATTATTAACTTTTATTTTAATTTTTAAAAAAACACAATATAATAATTTGAATTAATCAATAGTGTAAAAATCATATTTATTTATTAATTTGATAGTCAATATTTTTGAATATATACATTAACAGAATCATATAAAAAATGAGTAACATTAATTTTATAATATGTGTCGAATATTTTATGAAAGAAAGAGATAAAAATATAATAGAATAAATAATGTAATAAATAAAAGAATAATATTATTAATTTATATACATTGACCATATGTATATATACATGTAGTAAGATTATTAAATTTTGAAAAAAAAATAAAAAAATAATTAGAATAAATGTTTAATTAATCAATACTGTAAACATAGCTTACTGAGAATGTGTGTCGGAATTGAAAATCTAGCAGAAGACCAAAACATCACTGTGTGAACTGAAGGGTGAAAAAGATTATCCTTACGGTTTGCATGTAAAGCTTTTGCGTCATTTAGGGATTGCATCCCACCTTGTATAGTTTAGTAATCCCACATTGCGGTCTGCATGCTATCCTGTTCTCATAGACAGACACGTAGGTTTGAAAGCAATTAAACAAAGTTAGAAATATGTTACGTCATTCCAAACGTCATGGGGCTTTAGCTTTAATTTTCATTCTTTTGAGTAAATGCTATCGGTTAGACGGTTACTGTATTTTTCCTTTATTACTTTCTGAGTACGGGTGGCCAACAAGTTGCATGAAAGTAACAACGGTTTAAGGTTTCACCGATTCAGGGATCAAAGTTGATGAATTACCGATTAGATCCACAGTGAGAACACGCAGGCAGAATTCGTATTTTTCCTCCTTTTCAAAATCACTGTATATAAATGCCCTGATTATCATACTGAACTTTACACAAAACGTTACAACCAACCATTTAAAGTAAATCAAAAGTATGTCATAAATCTTATATAAATGAATTAACCTTCATATTCGTGGCATGGATATAATATGCCATTTAATTGTGTCCGTAGGAGATGCATAGATATGCCATTTAGGTAGAAGTGTGAATAGATATGCATGTCATTTGTGTACGGGTGTCTTATTCAGTTACATATGAATATAGAGTTTAGATTTTATGATATGTGATCACACAAAAAATTACTTAAATTTTTTTTTTAAAAAAAAATCTCTCACATGACTCATTTATTTTAATCTTGATATTATTCATATGAAATCTAATAGTCAATAATATTTATTCTAAATACTCTTGGATAAAAAAAAGCTCTAACAAAATACATTACCTAGAGAGAAAGACAGGGAGAGAGAAGACATATTCAAAAAGAAGATCATTTTTGCATGGACGTGAATAAGTAAATAATACAAATATATATAAATTATCAATATTTAATATCATGACTACTAAAAAAATTCATGTAAATTTTTAAAAAATTCACGTTACTTGTATATTTTAAATTTTTCCCATTTATGATAAAATTTGATAATTAATATATATATATATATATAAAGTTTTATTTTTATGTTTAAAAAAAAAAGAAGCCAAATCAGTTGTAGCAAAAACAATATTCTTTTTTAGTTTCTTTTTTTAAAATCAGCAAATACTTTTATATATAGTTAAAAAATACCCAATAAAAAACATAAAAGCCAATTTCCAGTAGTTCAGTTAGCCTATATTAACACCACAACCAGTATGAATATAAGCTAACCAAGTAGCTAGCATCACGAAGCTATAATTAACCAAAACAAACTTTTTGTAATCACTAGTACCTACACGGCAGGAAATTCTGCACCGCACCCAAGAATAACAGTTACCAAAACCAAAATCCATACCCGAAATCCAATGTCTTCTCTAAGAGCTGATGAGGCAAGCCGAAGTGTATTACTACACCGCTGCACATAGGAGAATCCGAAAGCAGAAGACAATGAGCTTAGCCAAGACCAAACCAGAAAATTAATATCATACGCAATAGTTTTCCTTTTTTTTCCTCCAAATCCATGCTATGGCAAAATTCAAATAATTGATTTACATGATGGGTACTATCAAGTAGTTTTTTTAGTAGCGAGGATGATTATAAATTTGCCTTGTTTGAAGGTTCATGGATGGTGGTGGATCATTATATTATTGTCCAAATATGGAAATTGTTCTGTTTAATGAATGCAGAAAAAATCTTGCAAAGTGACAGTGAGGATTTGAATTCAAAAACTTTCTATTGGGTTATATAATGAAATTTTCCTCAAAAGGGTGGTTATGACTTTAGGTAATTTTTGAAGGTTGATGATCTGACTTCCATACGTTGTCGTGGTAAATTTGCAAGTATGTGTGAGATTGGACCTTGATAAACATATTTTTTTCCAAGGATTTCCAGTACAAATTGAGTATGAAGGGTTACACACAATTTGCTTTCGTGGTGGTCGCTTTGTTCACAAAAAGGATCAATGAATAATTTTTGGAGAGACAAGGGAGAACCATGTGGAGGAGCGTACGGAGGCCGACAAGGTAGCGGCACAACAAGAGCCAGCGCCAAGTCAGGGTGATGGTAAGTTGAGGTAAGCCCTAATTATTCCTCAAGTCCAATTATTGAGCAGCATGATTATGTGTTAAATGAGGAAGGTACTACTTACAAGCCAAGCCTTGCAGGCCAGCAGGGGTAGGGTTGGTTGGCCTGCGAAGCCATTATATATTTTTCTTTTTAAAAAAATATGCAAATGTTATTAAGTGTTTAGACTTAGGGTTTCCATTATGTAATTCTATTAAATTTTTAGTGTTCTTCAAAAATCAAAAATAAACATGTGTTATCGTTGTTAGTTTATGGTATAAACTCAGTTCCTCTAATACTAATTGGAAAATTTATAACTAAATCAAAGTTAGGCTAAGTTACTAATATATATTTTAGGTCCTTTAACTAAATTTGTCAATTTGGCTTAGTTTCATGAAATAAGAAACTTGAAATTTTTTTTTCCTTTTTCAACATTAAGAAGCATAAAGTGTAATTTACTTAATAGATAAATATTAGGTTTCGTTGTACAAATATTTTGATATTTATCAACAAATAGTTGGTTCTCTATATATATATATATAAAAAAAAAAACAAGTGATTGATTCAATTGATAATAGAGTGGGCTCAAGTGTCTTAAGATAATAGTCAAAACTTGTATATAGAAAAAATTTAGTTGAAAGGAGCAAACCCACTTATTAGTGTTTAGCTCTTACGAAATTAAAGAATTATTAGTGATTAATGGGGAATACTCCTTTATAATTAAATGTGGAAAAAAAAAAAGAATGACATAAAATCCAAATAACATTTCGTAAGTAATACAGGACATCTTAAAAATAAACCCCTCTAAACAAGTGTGTACGTCACCAGATAATTTGTAGAGATGGTTAGATGGAAACAATTACTTGAAACCATTAAAACAAATTCTTTTTATTGTATGGATAGAGGTTTCAACATCTCTCAAAGTTACCTTCAACCTTAATTTATTCGTTCTTACATAAATTAATTTGATTGTGAAACATTTTTATAAATGTAATTTCTAAACCAACAATTTTAATTAAAATATTTTTAAAATGATTATCAATTAATATTTTTTAATTGTTTTATTTTGGTTTGGTCACTACTCACTACATAAAGGATAATAATTATCTCTATATATAAAATCTGTCCAGCCTCCACTTTGTTTACATGTGTTGCTTTCTCATGCAAAGTTATTTTTTATTTATTTTTACTTCACTTGCTCTGTCTCACCCGCTCTCTTTTTCTTATTTTTTACTTTTTACTGTGATTGTCTGTGTAGAGAACAGTTGGATGGTTCTAGTTATTTATAAAATTAAAATGTTTCTAAAGTCGGTGCCGCAAGGTGTAAACACAAACTGGTTCAGTGGTGTAGTGATTAGCACTTTGAACTTTGAATCCAGCGACCTGTGTTCGACTACCGTTGGACCTCTTTTTTTGCAAAAATATTTGGTTTTGGATAGTTAACCATCAACATTCTGAAGCTGTGCAGAAGGGACTATGATTTATTAAAATTAAAACAATAAGCCCTTAATTTTCAACATTTTACCGATAGATGTACAATAAACAAAATGCCGCAAACAGTGAATCATCTCATGTTTTGTCTTTAATTGAAAGAGTTTTCTGTATGTCTGATTGTAGAATGTAGATTACTGATATACATCACTTTTTAAGCCATCTTATTAAAAAAAAATTATCTATGTATGACTTAAATTTACCTTCCTTACTTTTAAGTTCATTTTCCATGAGTTGTAGACATACTGTATAACAGTTCATAAAACGGTCAACCTTATTCCTTTTCATTTTAAGTTAATTTTCCGTGACTTGTAGACCTACTGTAGTCCTGTTACATACCATGTGCATATATACTTCCATAAAAACCATAGAAATTTAAAGGTCCATGTCTTTCCATAAACTTATATAGCTTACTTGCCAAGTTATGACTTTATGCAAAAATGTAAAGCTTTTTTCATAATGTACATGGTATGTAATCAGTAGTACAGTTCATAAACAGTCATCCTTATACTTTTCCACAGACATGACTTTCTTTTTTTCAACTTGTTTATAAAAGAAAATTAAAAGATAAAAAAATTAAAAACAAAAATCTTTCAAAAAATTAAAATCAATATCCTAGCCTTTTTTTTAAAACTCTCATTATTTTTCCTAAAAGCTGAAATGTAAAATTAATTTTAACTTCTTGAAATCCAAAAGTGGAATCATTTTACTTCTTTTCTTCCTATAAAATACTACTTATTGAAAAAATTTATCTGGACTGTCAAATGCAAATTCCACCTATGTTTTCTGGAATTGAAGTGAGGCCAACGACACAAGAGATACCAAAATGTGCATATATACTTCCATAAAACCATACAAATTAAAAAGCTTTCCAACAAGCCAGTTTTAGCATCCAAAATGTCTCGAGCTTTCACAATTCGGGGATTAAAACAAACCGAGTTTAAGACATAAAGTTGAAGAAAAGATGTACATAATCAGCTAGATTCAAGTCTCTCTTATGCAGGCATATATATCTACAAGGGGGGTGGATTTCACTTCTTTCACTTCTCTGAGCCCTTTCAAGGAGCACATCCTCGAAGTGTGTTCAACATCAAAAGCATGAGCTTCTTAATGAGCAGGATAAGGGAAAGTGGTGAATGCACGGTGTGCATGGACAGCACAGGCACAATGCACTGATGTCAAGTTGAGGCAGCCACTCATGATGAGTGAGTGCCTCCCTGAGCATGTGTGTAGAGAAGGGAATGAGTCACAAACAGCTTGAACAGCAGATGGGGTGAGTGCAGTGCATTGGCTAATGTTCAAAGTCCTTAAACCATCTTCATCATTTCCTCCTCCTTTCACAGTTCCCCACATCCTGTTGTTCACCTTGCTGTGTGCCAAGGAATACATTGCTCTATCTGTGATGTTTTTGCAGTAGTACAGTCCTAGGGACCTCAGATGGGGGCATCTAGTTGCCAAAGCAATCACACTGTCATCTGCAATATCAACATCAATGTTAAAAGTGAACTCATCATTGAACAAAAGAAAGTATTAAAAGTAAAAACCAAATGGAGGAGCTTTTATCATTTGCATAAAGCAAGAGCTACAAGGACCAAAAAATATAGATTTTTAAACTGTGAAAAACTTTGTATTAAAAAGTGGATATTTCCTATTTGTCTTTCCTAAAAGATGGACCTCATTTCAAAATTTGTTCTTGAATGAGTTTTTCTAACTCACATGTTTGTGCCTTGTTAGTTCGTAAGATTTATTCTAAGTACTAGTTCAATTGCATGTCTAAACACATTCTGAGGGGCTTTCTATGTCGTTTGGTAATATCATGAAAATCAGATATTGTAAAAGGTCACAGAAAAATGCACTAATGAGATTTTGAAGAAAATACCTGTTATACGGACACAGCCACACAAGTCAACTATCCTAAGATCAGGACACCCGTATGCTAAAGTAGTCACTCCAACATCGCCAACATTATCACACCATCCAAGGTTCAAAGATTGTAGCTGATTGCAGTATTGTCCAATAGCCTGCATTTGAATTACTCAATGGGCTATGAATATAATTCAAATTAATTCTTCTATTTTTATGAAACCAACTAATATACCACAATCAGTCATACCTGTAATGCAGTATCGGATGCAGCTCTAACACACCCACAAAGATTTAGAACTTTCAGTTTTCTGCAGAAGCTGGCAAGGTAAGCCAGAGCATTGTCACTAAATGCTGAACACCCACTGATATTGAGTTTTGTAAGATCACGACAACCAAGGGCGAGTTCATAGAGTGAACGATCAGTTAGCTTGAAACTTTTGCTGAGGTCCAGGATCTGAAGTTCATGACAGCATTTTGCAATAGTCTCAACAGCATTATCCTCTAGTTGAGGCATGTCTTGACGGAGGATTAGAGTTTGCAGTTTTGCGAATTTAGGAACAAGAGATAGGACCAAGTTACTCATGTTCTTGCTACACCTGAAGAGAGATGAATAGCAAAAACGTGTTATTAGTACAGTCCATGACTTCAAAAAAATGAACTCCACAATAACTACAAGCACTTTAAATATCAGTACCTTTACCAACGCAGAATAATTACAAACACTTCATGCCACTAGATCAAAATAAGTATATTCTGTAAAACCACTACTTTTATCAAGATATTCTGACCAAAGGCCAGACAATGGAGGCAAATGAAGCAATTTTAAGAAATAGATTTTACTTACCTAACAAAAAGTCATTATACCAAAGTGACTTAAAAGTAAAAACCGGATAGCCATGTTATACTTATACAAGGAACATTAGAATTTAAAAAAACCTCAAGATTTTCATGTTAAAAAATCAGCAGAAGAAGACACACACAACTTTTGCATCTTTTAATTTATCAAGGGGAGAAGGAGATAGATTAAAGAGCTTAACAGTTCTGTCACGAGAACACCTTGGCAAAGAAAAATTTAAGATTTGAACAACCCCACAGCAAGTAACCCATAAGACACCTCTTAAATCGACTTAGCAAGTTAAAAACCCTTATTTAACCCCATATATATTACATCACATTCTGAACAGAAAATCCCAGCTCATTCTTAAACAACTAAAAACATGCCATCAAACTCAGGGATTCACCGATTCAGCTGAGTCCCCTGCCAAGCAAAAGGGAACAAAGAAATCATGATAAAAGCAAGAAAAAGAAAAACACAGTACAAGTATCACAAATTACAGCATAGCAAAATCAACTCATACAAACAAGCAAAAAGAACAAAGAAAACTTCCACCATAACAAAATCCCCAATTGGAGAGAAACAGAAAAGGATCCTCAAGACATCAAGAGAAAAAACAATATACCATGAGAGTGATAAACGAGCAAGGCCAAAGTAAATAGCATCTCTCCATCCACGACAAACTCCAGAAGCTGTGATCACCGTCTGATCATCCACAAGGGACAGAATTTGCATCAGAAGCTCCACAGGAATATCCTTCCACTCGGTGATCACCCCAACCTTCAAGTTCACCCCTCTCTCACTGTCCCCACTCCCAGCTACCATCATAAGCTTCTCAAAGCACAAGTTCAAGTCCTCAGCCCTCAGATTATCCTTGCCAACCATTTCACTTTCACCTCTACAAAAAAAGCTTCAACTTTCTAAGCTGTCACGAAAGTAAAAGATAAACAAAGGATAAGGCCATAGAGAATCCCTAGATTTAAGGTATCGAAAAATAAAGCTGTAGCAAAACGATAATCACCACAAAGTCACAACCAAGAAAAATCCAAGGTCCCCCAAATGCAATTTGCAGAGAAAACAACAGAAAGATAAATACAATTATAAAATAAAATAAAGGGCATAATCTTATTAGAGGGATTCAGCACATTACATAAATACCCGTCACTTGTTTCTCAATTACATGATTAAGACTTGGCTGAAAGTTTCAAACTTTGCACTATAGGCTCAACAGGAAGATCAATTCACAGGAATGATATCCGAAAAGGTCCTTTTTTTATTGAAATTTGGCATACATGATATTAAAACCGAAAATAAAATCATAAAGGGGGAACGGAAGAAAGAAAAAACAATCAGAAACGAAACTGGGGGAAATTAAAATAAAATAAAAAAGTTCTTGTGATCAAAGACATGAAAACAGAAAACAAAAATACTACTACATGACTATGAATGCGATGAAAGAGGAACAAAGGCAATACCTTTGGCTCTTTTGACGCCTATTTTTTTTTTTTAACAGAGAAGCTTGGTTCTGCTTCCCTAAAATTGAGTGTGGGAGGAGAAGCTCTAAAAAAGGAGGAAAGGAAGAGCGAGAAAAAGAGGCAAGCAACGTTAGGCTGCCACGTGTACGTATGATCGATGCGGCAACGACAGGTTAAGTGGGTCCCAAGTAAAGTACTCCACTCTGTTTTGATCAAAATGGAGGTCAGCACCCGAGAGACTAGCAAAGGAAAAAGAAAAAGGAATTTCAATTTTTTTTTTTTTTGAAACATATATATCTTCTGCCAAGACAATGACAATCTTATTTAAGTAAGGAAAAATTAAATGACTTTTTGTCTTATTTTAAAAATTATAAGATTTTGATTAAATTTAACCGATTAAAAAATATGTTAAAATAAGTAAAGTAGTATGTTACTTGCACTCTCAATAAAAATTAGTGGTTGTTTATATATAAAAATAGAAAGTTGATAAGATTATGAGTGTGTTTAGATTTAAGTTAAAAATATATTACGCGTGGTTTTATTAAAAAAATTATCGAAACACACTATATTGAAAGTACAAGTTTGTGTTTGTGAAAAACCGAAACCGCCCCGAATAGCAGAAAACGCCGAGAATGGGGAGAGAAAGTAGAAACCCCCCAAATAAAGGGCAGTATTTGCTCGCTGTAACGCAAATTCCTTGATTTGGTTTGATTTTATGTGTCTTCAATCGTTCAGTGACTCTGATCCCACAACTCTTGATTGCAAATTATTTAGAACTTAGCCAGTGCTATTATTATTATGATTTATGAGTACTATCAAATATCAATCAACTCCTTATCAAAAATGGAAGCAAGGTCACATCTGAGGGCTGCAAATTGCAATTACACTCCGTGATGGAGGTCACCCCTCTAATTATTAGTTAACCAAATAATAATCTGTAATCATGTTCACAAACGGTATAGACTATAGAGTAGTTATTATGTCAATACGTGTCTTCAACTTCAACATCAGTTTCATGTCCATGGTTTCTTAAATTGGTTGTGTGATGGATTTAGCTCGTCATTAATAGAATATATATTGGGATGCCCCAAAATAATAAAATAATAAAAACATATGCTTGTTATGTGAGTTACAAATTTATTATCAGATATTTTTTCTATAACAGCCATATATTATCATAAATATTTTTTGTTTGTGTCAGGCAGGCGATGTAAGCCACTAGACCATTGAGGCAATGGCTTCAGGCCTCTAATTTTCATTAGGGTCCCAATAATTTTATACATTTTTAATAAAACATTTTTTATTAATTTGAATTATTAAATGATAAATTATTTTATAGTATGATATATTATATATTTTTATTTTTATTAATAAGACCGCAAATATTATTGCTTCAAAAAAGACCACAGATATTAATATAGATATAAGTTTTATTATAAATAATTTAAGTGTAATTTTATTATTTATTTAAGAAAGTTAAGAAAATTATTTATATCTATTTTAAATCCTATCTCTTTCCTTCCTTAAAAATTATTGAAATTACTATAGAGTTTGAATTTAAGGAATGAATCTATAATTGATATATATGAAAAAAAAAATCTTTTGGTATTGATGTCAAGATCATATACATTTAACTAAAATTCTATTAGTATCAATTATTTTGTATTTAAATGTACATCTTTAATTGGAAGTCCATTTGAATACATTTACAAATATTAAATCATGATCAATTTTTATTTGAATTCTAAAAATTGAAAAAAATAGTACATTACTCTTGATTTATTTTTAAAAATAAAGATATTGCAAAAGTGCATGCTAAAAAAAATTATACTCTAATTAAAGTATTACATTATATCAAAAGATTATTTTTTTCTAAAACATGCATTGTTTCTAAAATATTATTAATAGCATTGTAACTATAATTATTGTTGAAAAAAATTAAAATTAAAATTATTTAAATCTTATATAACATTATCTATGTCAAAAAATAGGGTGATTGAATTTTTTGTTTTATATATTAAAAATTAAAAATTAAAAATATTTAAATATTAAAGATGAATGTATAAAAATAAATATAATAATAATAAATTAAAACTTAAATGTAAATTTTGCCTAAACCTAATCACTGCTAAACACGGCCCTGGTGTCAGGCTATATTCTGTTTCCTCCTTTGAAAATAATCATAGAACATGTCTTGGAAGCACCTGCATATAAGGGCCTACAGAATTTCCAACCTAATGGCATGAGTAGCTTTGTTTTTTAAAAGAAAATATTGTTTTAATTTTTGCGTTGTTATCTATTAGAATACACTAGAGGACACCAACTTCTAAAGAATCTTAAAAAATAGCTAAAATATGAAAGATACAAAATTTAATCATTAAGCAGCTGATTAAATTATTAATAAGGACATGAAAAATTATTTGAATGTCAATTTTAAAAAAGAATATTACAGGTTGTTCATTCGTGTGGGCATTTCATTACCAAAAACAAGTCGTGTGGACATTTTAATTTGGCATGGAAATGTCTACGACAGCTTAGTTGGCAACTTGGAGGTAGCGTCTTGGTAACCTTTATGCAAAAGAATTTATTTGATGTAATTTGTTTTGTGTTAAAGACTTGATATCTCTGCTAGGTTAATCAAGTTGTCGTTGTAGAAATGTATATGGGTTTGGAGACGTTCAACGTGTACCTAAAATGAGGGCATTCATCGATCAGATAATCTTAATCATATATTAATGGCTTAAATTATTTTTAGATGTATGCTCGATTTTTGTTTTAAATTTTTTTGATATATTAAAAGTTTAATTTCAAATTTTTATCATCAATTAAATAATGATGATTAAGTAATGATGATGTGATAATATCTTAACGACTACTTATATATATTAATTAAAAAGAATCACTGAGATGATATTATATCATCACCTAATTAATTGAAAAGACACAAAATAAAATTTTCAATATATAAAGACTTATAAAAACAAAAAAAAATATTAAAAACTCAAAAACAAAAATAGAATATATATATATATATATATATATATATATATATATATCAAGATCTCATCACATATTTAAGTATGTATTAATTAACTATTGACAAGCGTTACTTTTTTATTACAATTCTAAGAATAATTATTACAAATTGTAGTAAATATTGACAACATTAAATTTTTAATATTTTTTAATCTTTTAGTTATTATTTTAGGATAATAATTAATAAAATTATATAGAAGTAATATTTACAAGCTAAATCTTAAGAAAAACTTAGGGGAGGATACTTAACAATATAGCAAAATTGCTTTATTTGTCATCAATGACAAATTTATTTTTATGGTTATTAAAATAACCAAACCATGAGAACCCCTACTCCACCTCTCATATAATTTGTGTAAATTGCAAGATAAAGGATCATACTATGAGCACCCCTACATTTTCAAATAGATAAAATGTCAAAAAAAAATCTCTAAAAAAATGTTTTGCCAAAGAAAAACAATTGAAGATGTTTTTGTTGAAGAAAAACAACTAAAAATGCTCTTGTTGAAGATTGTGGTTTAGAACACTTTTGTTTAAGATATTTTATTCTAATTTACAAAAAGGGATGGAGCGAATTTTTTATTAGAAAAATTTGTAAAAATAACAATAATAAGTGTTATATTTTTTATGAAAAATTTTCACTTTGAAATTTATAATCACTATCCTATTAAATTTTCAAATCTTAGTAATTAAGGATCTAAGAGTTCACCAAAAAAAAATTAAGCATATAAATCAGAGTCAACAGTGACCAATGAGAATATAATAAAATAGACGAAATCATGGTGTAAGTATGAAATTATCTCTGCTGAAAGTAATAACAATCTTTATTAAGAACTCTGAACGCACATGAACTACTATAATAGGTGATAAATTGGTGTGTTAGTTGAAGAAAGAAAACAATCGGATTTAATTTTAACAAAACACGAAACTAAAACTCAGGTTAAAATAAGGAAGAGAACTTTACTTTTTATTTATTTATTTCATCTGTTATTATTTTTAATTTTAAATAATATCATCTTTAACCGATAAAATTTATTTATTATCACAACAAAGATTATTTACCATAAATCTGAAGTATAATGTTTTCAGAGGGCTGAAATATAACTTATATGTAAAAAGATATTTATTTATTATCAATTTTAGTTATAATACATTTTATATATTCAAAAGTATTTATTTATTATAAATTTCAGTAATATAAAATAAATATTTATTTTATGCATTATACATACAAAAATACTAGTTATATAATAAACATGGCCAAATTAAAATACATCGTAACACTAGATAAGATTTTCAAAAATATAATTTTTTAATAAGAATATATAATAAAAACATTGATGAAAATATTAAATACTTAGGCCTAAAACATATCAATTTAAAAAATAAGAATGATTGATCAGGGGGTCATTAACTTGATTAGAATCAAAATGCCATTCAAATAATCTAACTTAATTTGATTGAATAGGATGCACAAATTATATCATTTTTATATATATTTATTTTTACAAATAAAAAAGATAAATATAAAATTAAATTAAATATAATTAATTTAGTTCAGATTTGAAATAAAAAGAATCAATTAACAGAACTAATATTCAAACCAAAATTATTTATTTATTTGGATTGTCAAAGTTTTCAACTTTTCATTGACGAAGTCTGATCAGATAAAGATCCCACCTATGTATCTTATATAAGATAAATTAAAAAAAAATCTAAATGCAGAAGATTAGATTAATGAAAATCATATTTAAGTTTATTTATTAAAGCCTAAAGATAGAATGAAAAAAATTCCCTAAATTTTGTAATAAAGAAGTCGCACCGATCCCCACGCTTCTTGCACTATCCACGCCAAGTACTCATACTTCAAGTCAAATGAAACTATAAAAGGGACTATGTGTTAATATATTTTTTTTTTCATTTTTTTCATACATAATATATATTTTTCATCATGTAGTATTGATGAGATTTGGTCAAAAACAAAGAAAAACTGAAAAAGTCCCTCATCCATCGGTAGTAAGATATTCTTACCCAATTTAAGTAAGATTGTTTCTTTTAAAAAGTACATGTAGTTTATAAATAAATAAAAATTATACATAATATTGTAATTTGAAGATATCACAAAAGATAAAGTCTCCTATTGTTTGAATTTTTTGACTCATATGTTTATATATCGTTTTGTAAGTGGGCTTTTAAAGTAATTAATAAGAGATGAAGTATTACATACATAAACTTGGATCACATGGGTTTATCCTAATGCATATTCATCAATTTTTCCTTTATACGTGTAATAATAGGTCATGGTAAAATTTTATGCTATTATTTAATCAAAATTATTTTTATAATAATTTTAAATACAAAAATGCTTATCTAAAAATTCCTATTATTTAATGAGACAATTTTTTTTTATTTGATCTAGTTACCAAAATTATGGGATTTTCCATTTTTTGTTTCCAATCATTTGACCATTTAAATAATTAGTATCAATTATGATTAATTATTTAAATTATCGTCTTTATTATTATTAATTATTTTAATTACTCTAATATGGTTCCCTCAATCCCTATAAATAGAGTCTCTTTGACTTAGTTTTTCATACTGAAAATTATCTTTGTCTTTTATTTTCTTTCTAGGTTTGAGTTTTTACTATTATACATGTTGTATCTTGAAAGATTTGTAAGAGATACCGTAAATAAGTCCTTTAGAACGGCGCTCATATACACCTTAATAAGACATTGTTTGTAACCTTCAACACCATTTCAAACAATCTAAAGGACTTATCATGACACAAAATATAAGTGAAAAAATTAGTATGTCCTAATCTAATATGCCACATATCATAGGAATCAATCATATAAGCAGAAGTATATGCATTTCGTAAATCACTTCAAAAATATTCAATACAAAGAATCTTGATCACAATATCCTTTCCCACAAACACATTATTCTTGGTCATAATAATTTTGTCCAATTCAAAGGACACTTCACCCAAACCATCCCCATCAATGATATAGAGACCAAGTTGATTCTAATGGTGGGAACATATAGCAAATCACTCAAAGTCAATATTTTTTCAGATGTGACCTTAAGAAGAACCTTCCGTTTTCCTAGAACTGAAATAGTCTTGGAATCACCAAGAAAGACTTGTTCTATTCCATCTCCTACAAAAGTGTAAAAGGTAAAAACATTTCTATCAACACAAATGTTCCTGGTAGCCTATCACCCATTTGCTCACATTGGTCACAACATGGACCTGAGAAATGACCGCAACAATTATGTCATCTCCTTTAGCCATGTTAGCCCTAAGTTTAAGATGATTTTGTCATTTCTCATCACTTGATTCGTGCACTATGGTGCATAATGTCCTCGATTTCCACAAACAAAACATTTTTCCTTTTCTTGAAGGTGGGGTTAGAAGCAAGAGAACATGAGATATTTTTTATTTATTCTTATTCCTATTGTGATAAGTTTTGTGACTATACCTTTTTGAGTGAGTTTGTCTTGCACCATATTTGCCTTCACAAATAAAGCTTTGGCTCTTGCAACACAATCCTTTTTGGTATCCTCAATGATGATATGAGTGATAACGTCTGACAAGGACATTTGTTTGTGCTTGTGCTTCAACTATTGTTTGTAATTAGTCTAAGATCTAGGCAGTTTTTCCATCAGGAGCTCATAACAATTTTGTTAGGTAGGGTTGTGTTTTGTGTCGGTGTAAATCATTCCTTTATGCTATTTCTTTTTATTGTTATTTTGATTCTTCTTTTTCTCCATTTTTTTCCTTTTCAAAACTTTTCTTATAAGAATAATTTTTCTTACAGCGTTATAACAATAGTTTTAAATACTGAAAGAAGCATAATAAATCATTATTCCCTTAATTTAATGGTGTTAAAACATATTTGTATTTGTTTGGATGAGAATTTGCAATATTATAATTTTCATAAATTATAAGATTGTAAAATAATTAAATTAAAAATAAAAAATAATTATAAGTGCAAAATATCATGTAATATGTTTATATATAAGCACGCTATTAGCAAAAAATTGTAATCATTATATTACATTAAAGTTTGAATATAGTCACTTTTGGTTATTCAAGAGTTTATAGAAGAAAAAAAATATAATGTTTAACATAGTTTAATACTACAAAATGTCTCATAACACATTTTTAAGCAACGCGAGTTTAAAGTGGAATTAAATTTATGATTTTTTTATAATAAAAAAATCCCACAAGTATCCATCCTATTCAAAAACAATAATATTCAAAGCATGATTATCAACACTAGATGTGAAACACCTTCTTATCATAAAAAAAAAAATGTAAGACACCTCAAAATATTAGTCCGTTACTTTGTGATAAACTAATTAATCCATTTATTAGACCATCCCCGGCTCATTAGTAATTTATGCGAGTGAATTATATATTTATCGCATTCACAAAATTATAATGATATATATATATATATATATATATATATATACATGAGTTTAATTTGTATGCTTGTATTAAAATATAAATATTTTCACTTTATTAATAAAAAATAATTAGTTTAAATATAATTTTCAAAACAAATATTAATAATTTTTAATTATCCATAACGAAACGATGGTGTTTATGTATAATACTATTACTAATTTATACTACTAGTATATTTTAATTAAATTCCACAATCAGATGTATATTACTAATTTTCACACATTTGTATGTGTTTTAAAACATCGTTCACATAAAATCCATCTCTCTAACTCTCTCTCTCTCTCTTAAAGAAACTCTCTTTTTTTGCTAAAATAATTTAAATACCAAATAACGATGTATTTTCTCATAGTTCACATATTTAAATTTAACTGATTCGTTGACTTTTTCTATTAAGTTTTAACAATGTATATATTCTCTCTTATGTGCGTGTGCTACATTTTTTTTCACCATCATAACATGCCTGTGTTACATTTTAACAACCTCTTTTATTTTATTTTATTTTTAAATAATAGACAAAATCTATTTTTTAAGTCATCCTTGTTTGTGCCCTGTCATCCCGAAATGGTTGTTGTTTTCCATTCTTTGGATTTTAATTGACCTTTTCTGAAAGTAGTAAAAATGGCTATTTTAAGTTTTTCGCATACAGAAATGTTTGACCGAGACATTATATAAACAACAATTTTCAAAAAGAGACGTGGTGGTTCCTTTTTTTGTTTGAAAAATATGAAATAGTAAATAAAAAATATCAACCGTATTGGACCAAAAAAATAGTTAGCCAAAATTTAGTTGGAGGAAGTAATCAGAAACTGCATTTCTCGACCCTTTCCATCGTAGTTTTATTTTATTATGATAAAAAAAAAACTACATGGAAAGTAGCAATATATAAACAATAAACAATCTACTCATTTTTAATTAATCGAATGGGAAATAGTATATTTTAGTTCTCTTTTTGCTTCAATTCTCTCTGATATAGCATTATAGTTTCCTATATTTGATGAATCAAATTGTTTGGACTAATGAAAAGATATGTAACGAAACAAAACAAAATAAAGTTATATTTTTATTATTTGTATTATTAAAAAAGAAGATGAAATAAATGAAACTTGAAAATTGCAGTTAATTAAATATTTTTCAAATTACAGTATATGATATTTTTTCAGTACATTATTAACACAATACCTAAATAATGAAATAATAATTTTATTTTATATTTTATTTCACATATGCTACCAAATATTTGAAACGCATATCCAAATTAATTCAAGCTTCGAGAACGAACAAGTGGAGTGTCAGCTATTATTATTGCTGAGTATACAAATTTGTCTTAAGTGCCTAGCTTTTGATTAATCCATGCATTTTTAACCTTATCTTGATTCAAAACATGCCTTTGAGGGTTGAGCAAAGGAAAACCATGAATTCCTTTGCAAGAGAAGCCAAGAAGGAATGCTACATACGCAGTGAATCTTGCATGGGTTTTCGTCTGAGTACATTCCATCATATCATTGAGGTGGAAGAAAAGACACTAGCTAGATATCTCAAGTACAATTTCAGGGAGATAATCATTGTACATGCAGCTTCGGGATTGATATATTCAATCATTCAAGGACTCTATTTCTTATAAAAATTTCGTTTTTTTAATTCATTATTTTAAATTTTTATATAAAATCATTTTTTATTTACTTTGCAAAACTTTAAAAGTATACATAATTGCCTTTTTATAATTTTTGATAAAAAAATTAAAAATGTTTCCAACGTTGATCAATATTACCTGACTACTTATTGAATAACTAGATGCACTACAAGAGAATTGATCTATGCCTACGGAGACTTTTGCCTATAGACATAAATTATTGTAGGTAAAAGTCAAAAAATATTTATACCTACTATTGTTTGACGTAGGTAAAATTTACCAACTTGTATCTACCATTATTTGGTGTAGGTAAATTTATTAAAACTAAAAATGACTTCTACCTACAACTAATTTATGTAGATAGAACACAAAAAAACTTTTACCTACAAAAATCTAGTGTAGGAAAAATTCTAAAAAATATATATATATATATAACTACACAATGTAGATGAAACTTCTTAAACTTATACCTACATTTGGTTGGTGTAGGTATAATTTCAAAGTCTTATACCTATAATTATTTGATGTAGGTAAAACTAAAATAATTATACATCACCAAATATAAAATATTTTTTTACTAAATTTAAAATAATTTTTTAACTAATTAATAAGATTTTTATCATAAAAATTAATAAATATTGATTAAATTTTAGAGTACAAATTATGCACATGTTTCTTTTTCTTTTTTTATAGGTGATTTTATTTTTATTGATGATTAATGATCTTTAACTAAAATGAATTCAACCATGTCTAGATTAGGATGTTTTAAATTAACTGATTATTTTATTAAGATTAAAAAGAATTAATTGAATATTATGATTATAAGAATTTGAAAAGCAAATAAAGTATGACTCTAGCAATGGGACACAAAACGAAACCTAACTTCAATATTGACTTTTCTCTCTCTCGTAACGCAAGAACCCTAACGGCAACGGCCCAACGCTCCTGTTCGTTCTTCTCTCTATTGAGCTCGACTTTTCCGATCAATCTCTCTGTTCTTCGGTTGCAATCTCGTTCTCTCTCGGAATTTTCCTCTCCGTTCAATCTCCCTGGTCTTCAGTTTCAATCACTGCACTTTAGGTATTCCACATTTCAATCTCATTATCTAACTTCAATATTCTGTGAATTGAATCTCCTCTACTGTTTTCGATTTGGATGCTATTTAAATTATTGGTGTGTGTTGAATGATTAGTTTTCTTAGCTTGATTTTTTGGATTCTGTTTTCTGGTGCTACTACTATGCTAGTTTTGGTTTTGGTTGTTGATGGGTTTTCATGGTGAAAGAAAAGAGAGAGATTGGGAGTGTAGTGTTTGTGTGGGTTTCTAGAATTGTGAAAATCCAGCTTACTGGATATTCCTTATGCAGGATATCCCATTTTGGTTTACACATTGGTTTTACATATTTTATTCCTATACTAGCGTAGCCGCATCCAATAATTTAAGTGAAGTCGGCAAAAATCAGTAAATTATCAATGTTATTTCTTACTTAAAATTAGCTTCTGAAGCTTGGGATGATAGATAGATGATAGCACTAGTAGTAATAACTTGTATATTTTAGCTCCTTTAATAGATAATACAAGTGTAGTGGGGACCAATGCTCCTTTAAAGATGGAAGATCTGCAGAAGAGGGATATGTATATAACTGTTTCTTGTGGCTGGGATTTAATCCCAGAGGTTAATTTGTGGCAGAACAATGTAATAATAATAACAATAATGCAGATTTTATTGAATATGACAAATTATTACAATTGCATTATATTGTTATTTCAATAAACTTGGTGATGTTTTTTTCTTCTGCATATTTATTTGCAATCACCAGTGATCATTACCCACATTTCACTCCAACGTTAAAACTCTCATTACTTGTGTAAACTAGTGTTAAATACCTGACACTATAAGAAGCCGAAGATGCTACTACTTACTACAACATTATATTACATATGATAAGTTGATTACATGCTTTATATTACATAGTAAAAAGATACATGTTGAAAGTAATGAAAAACATGATAATTAAAGTAAGAAATATTGATATAATTAATGATGTCAGGGAAGGCAAACAATAATTTAGAAGTATTCCATAGAAATGGAGATGATGAATTGATGAGATTTTTTTAAAAAATAAGCACAAGCCTGACTTCTTGTGTAGCCTGGTGTTGGTGTTAACAAATAATCAATTTGCGAGCGGCGAGCCTAACTTCTCTTTATGCAATTTTGTTCATTATTTTTTAATCTTTTAGTATTATTTTAGATGAATTGAGTATGTAGCTTTGAGAATTTTAAAGAAAAGAAGCTTGGGGTGTGTGAAATGCAGGGAACAAAAACAGAGGACATATTATGGCCTTCTAAGAAGCTTTTAAATGCTAAAAAGACAATTGAAGTGGGAGTTTTTACCGGATACTCCCTTCACCTTACTGCACTCATCATTCCTAATGATAGAAAGGTTAGTATACTATACTGTATTATCTCTGCTTATCTCCGATATGTATTTTTTATTTTTTATTTTTATGTTATGTTATTAACTCCATGTATGATGTAGATTATAGCTATGGATTCAGACATAAAAGCTTATGAGATAGGACTGCCATTTATTAAAAAGGTTGGTGTGGAACACAAGATTGACTTCATAGAGTCTCCAACTTTACAGGTCCTTGATAAACTCTTAGAATATGTAAGCTTGCATCTCTATACAGCTTTTTAAACTGTACTTTTACTTATTTATTTTAAAATGCGGATAAGTATTGATTCCATAATCTTGTGTTGGATAGCTTTATGGTCTAATCTAGTTTTTATGTGGGAATCTCTCACTTTTTCTTTTTTCTTTATCATTGTATTTTTTTAAAGTAGTATAAAAATAGAAATGTTATTTAATTAATGTGACAAACCATGAGTTAAAAAAATATTAAAAACTACCGTATAAAAAAAACTAATTAGAATCTATCTTTTTTTAAAAGATTTAAAAAAAAAATGAAACTCTATCCTTGCTATCTATGTTAACTAAAGAACATAAAGATACCAAAGAAACCTGATCGTGTCCACAAATCTTCCATAGCTGCTATTCTTCTTATTTTTATTTTTTTAATAAACAAAACAAAATTTTTCATACTCTACACGGTTAGCTTTGGTTTCACATGAAAACAATTGGCACAGCCAAATCTTTTTATTATATTTTTTTTACCCAATTAAAAGTAAGAATCAATTTTCCAAATCCTACACATTTCCCATATCAAAACACTATACCAAATCATACAGAAACTAAAGAACCAATGAAACAATAAAAAAACAAGAATTGAAAAGAAATGGAATCGAAATCAACCAAGGAGCATCAATGAAGGTATGTATCTCTCACTTTTATTAACAATAACAAAAACAAACCCACATACATTGAAGGAAAATTACATGGCTAAGGTATGCAATTACCAAACATGTAGACCATGTGATTAAGTATTCATATTATCTCCTAATTTTTAGCCTAATGAATGCACTTATCTCCTTGTAACTACCTTATTTTCACAATCCCACTATTTTCTCTGTCAATGTGTTACTGTTACCTTTGACTAAGTCTGTTCTTTAAGTATGTTTTTCTCTTCTTTTTTTCCAAAAAAAAGAAAAATTACACCAGGATAAAATTGAGTATTCACAATTACTACAAGATATTAAATAATGTTTTGTTAAGAAAAAATAATAGAGTAAAAAATAATTATTTAAACTAATTTATTTTTATTATCTTTCTTTATTAATATAAATAAATGAGGTAAAATTTCTGGACTTTTTTTCTTTTTAGGGTCCATTTGATTTTAATTACTTAAAATCATGGTACTAGATAACACAAGAACAACAAAGACACAAGTCAATTGTTAATTCAGTGGACGAGCTTGCAAAATGCCTCAATGGACAGAAGAAAAGCCTCTACGAGTTGCTATTGGTTTCACCTATGTAAGTGTTTAAAGTTCAACTGATGTATCCAACCATTTATCTACGAGTTGCTAGAGTTTCTACTGTTAGTTTTTAAAAAGAGAAAATTTGATGTTAATTTTGGACCTACTTTTCAGCTGGGGCCTAAATTTATGAAAGAGAATGGACTTAAGCATGTCACATTTTCAACTGCTGATGGAGCACTGGAGGCAGCTCCAGCGGTGAGAGATAGTGTTTGTTTTATTAGAACTTGCTCATTTAAAATTTTTAATTATCAAGCATATAATTGATCATTCTGTGTTATGACAAGATCTTCTTTTTCTTTTTTCTGCTGCCAGAATGGCGGGGTTTGGGATGATCTTGCTTGCTATAGTTGTTTATAGATAATATATTTTTGTTCTATAGCTTCATATACTAGTCATAGTTAAATATTGTTTTGGTCCCAAAATTCATAGATATATATATTCAATGAATGTCTAGGGGCTGAAACTGATGATGCTCAAATTTCATATATAGGATAAAAGGCTCTTAAACTGCATATACATTGTATTTGGCTAATTGTTGCTAGATATGCATACAGCTGTTAACAGAATTCTAAGAAAAGATATTTTGAGAGAAATATTATTAGCCACTGAACTCAAGGTTACATTTTAGAATTTATAGAGTGAAAAGTTAGTTATGACAGCTGTCAGCTGTCATTGACTAACTCACCAGAACTTCAACTCTTACAATAATCTAATAGTTGTCAATGTTTTGCATTCAGTGAATTAAACTTATGTGTTTCTTGAATTTTCCCTAAAACTATTTTTTTCCAATGCCAAATATTATTAGCTTTATATGCTTTTGTTGTTTACCATCTACGCATTGTCATTGTTAAGGTATGTGTGCCATGGTGATCAGCATTTATTAAAGTGTCCAGTTTTGGTGACAACATTACTTTGTAAAGTAAAGAATGAGGATATGAGTGATGTCACTGCTTGCCCAACCAGATCATTTTTCTGCATATTCTGTCGCAGGAGAATGAGAATGAGAAAGATTTTAAAAATTCTGCAATGCTTTTATTGAATTGTGAAGTTTGATCAAATTAACAATTTCTGGTTGGCTTTTGTTAAACTTTAGGTACTTTCATTGTGTGTGTGTGTTTATGTTTTATTATATGGCGAGAAGTTGTGGGATGTGAACTGTGGTTAACTACTAGGCCAAAGGTCTGTTGGCATTGCGCTCTGCTTAGTGAAATGACTAAACAAACTTGGGAGTTCTTTATATGGCAACATCTATTACTGTGATTGTTGGTTAGGATTTTACTCATTTCATGGTGCAACCAACAAACTCTTTTTGTAGAAATTATATTCCTTTCCCAGACATTAACTTTCCCATTTTATTCCTTTGCATATGATTCTCATGTCTTTGCACCTGAGTTGAAGTATCGATTGCTACTTGTTCATTTTAGTGATGTTGCTGACAATATATGCTGGAGGCCTGGATGTGATATTTATGATTTATCTAAGTAATTGTTTGTCTTTTCTCTTTTTAGATGGGGATAGTTGATGCTATCTTGGACCTTATAAGTAGTGGGACCACATTGAGAGAAAACAACTTGAAGGAAATCAAAGGTGGAGTTGTTTTGGAAAGCAGGTTATCAATTGTTAACTTTTCTGATCTTGACTATCATGATTTGTTGGTTTTTCAATTAAAAAATATAAAAAAAAAAGTAGGCATGGGAAACTTGCTATGTATTATGCATTGTCGGGTTCTGTCTCACTCTAGCAATTGAATGCTCTTTAGGCTGTGTTTATTTTAATTCTAATGTAGAAATATAGTTAGATTTTATCTTAAAATAAATTTACATGAAGTGAAATCACTCAATAAAAATATAAGTTGTACCTAAAAAATTGAGATAAATGATATGAGGCTTTTCAAACAGACCTAGTTAAAAAAATTTAGATATATACCAGAATAGACAATTCTATTAGAATGGACAATTTACTAAGATGAGTTAGAGATTTTAGTATCAATACCATATACTATAGGGACAGACTCGGGTTTTAGCCAATGGGTATAATCGTCCCGTTAAAATAATAAGTTAATATGCTCAATAAATCCATATAATATCTCCCTTTTAAGTTGTAATGTTCATTTATCTTTCCTTAGTTGCTGACTTGTAATTTTTAACTAATTGAATATGTTATATTCTTTTTTAATTTGGTTGAGTCATGTTAGTAATATATGGTTTTTAGCAAATATTCTTTGTTTCCCTAATTCATCTCACGAAATTAACATATGTTACTATATCGCCTCTTCTTATGGCATGAAACAGCGGATTACAATGAATGAGATCTTTGAGAATGAATGGTTCATGAGGAATTATCAAATATTGCTTAGTTTTGATGATGTAAGAACTTTTGCTTTAACTTTTTATCTTGATTAAATATTGCTTAGCAGAGCTTTGGATATGATCAATGATTGTAACCTTAATGCCAATGTGCCTAATTTGGTGCACAGGATTCACAAAAGGTTGTTGCTGAGGGGGATGAAGCAGGGTCTTCAGCACCAGTGCCAATACCTAAATTATTACTATATAGCTTTTACCTACAGTCGAAGGTTGTAGGAATAAGTTCATAGCTTTTACCTACAGTTAAATGCTGTAGGAATAAGTTCATAGCTTTTACCTACACTTTAAGGCTGTAGGAATAACTTCATATCTTCTACCTACACACATTACGAATTGTAGGTAAAACCTATAGTGACAGACAATTATCCGTCATTGTACGCCCCCTCAAAGTTGACGGGCAAAATGTCCGTAGGACAAAGTATACAATACATTTACCTACGCATTTTTAATTTCTAGTGACAATTTTTGTCTGTAGGCATAGGTCATTTTTCTTGTAGTGATGGTTTAATTTTATTAATTTAAAATAATGTAATAGTTAAAACAAAATTATTTAATAACGCTATTAATTGAGATATTAATATATCATAATCATAAAACAATGCATAGTTAATTATTTTTTTTTTATTAAATTCATCGAATATATACAGTACATAACTTACATATTGAGCTAAGTATAATCAATTTTATTCTTGAAGAAAAGTATAATCATTTTTTAGATAAAAAGAGTATAATCAAATTAGAGCATATACGTTTTGTCTCCCGTACAGTTGTGGATATTGTTGTGATGTGTTTGCAATTAAGAATAGTAAGTTACGCTTGGAACAGAGGAAAGAAAATTAAATACGAGAAAAAATTGAAATCGAAATTTAAGAGAAAATAATATAACGGGAAAATTTAATTTTTTATTTCCTTTTTTAGTATATATATATATATATATATAATTATTCGTATTTTATTTTTATTTTTCTCTTCTAAACATATGAAGAAAAAATTCATTTCCTTCTTCCACCCTGACACGAGGATGAATCAACTTCAATTAAAAGCAATTTTTTTAGAGCTATTTCTTATCATCATTATTCATTTTTTAAAATCTAATAATTTTAAAAAGTTATTAATTTTGATTTCAAGAAAATAAGTGATGAAAATGAAGAATGATTTAGAGTTACTTTTAGTGTAAGTTGATCTTTTTTAATTCTAATGATTAAGATTTAGTTACTTATTATAAACATTATATATTTCATGAAAATGAATGGTAAAAATGAAATACTAACTGTTTTAAAATAAATGGATTATTTCTCTCTTTATATATGTAACTTTTTGTCAAATGGATTTAATTCAATTAATTGAATAGAATATGAATTATCATAAATCCTAATACTATCTTTGATTTCCATCAATAAAAAATATATATAACTTTCTTTTCTTTTTTTAACTTAAGAAATATCTTAAAATTTTAAAAATAACTTTTTCAAAAATTAACATCTTTAAATAAATATTTTTCATGTAATCAAATATAGAAACTAAGCATATGGAATTGCCCATGTTTCTGTCATTAGAAAATTGAGAAAGGAAACATGTAAGAAACTTGCATCGCATCATACTTTGGTCTGAAAAGTTATTGTGGGAAGGGAGGAAGTAAAGAAAACAGAGAACCCATAATAAGCTATCATTAATACAGTTTTTTTCTAATTACTTGACGTGCTAATCTTATCTTTGTACAAACAACAACTTTGACCGCTTACCGTTACCCTGTCTTTGCTTGCGTTTCAACTTTCAAACCAGAATTGGGACGTAACACGTGGGTAGCTTACAGTAACCAAAATCTATTTTTGTATATGTTTCTTTATATGTTTTTAAGACCCAATTCAATTTAATAATAATGAAACATAATATCATATCATTATAACACTAAAACTTTAAAGATATATTTAAAGTCTCTTAATATTTAAAATATGTACCAACATTCAAATAAAATATATTATAATAATTAAAACAAATTACAATAATCTCCTAAGATTTTTACTAATTACATTTACACTTCCTCTTTTTTCATCCTATACAAAATCCCATAACTTTTACATTCTCTTTACATTGGCACCCTTTTGACCTTATGTAAAATATATGAGTATTTTGTTAAAATTTAATATATTCCATTTGAAATCATTTTCATGGTTTTTCCTCTCTCTCTGTTTTCTGATAGTACTTTTTAAGGTTCTTTGTTAGTCAATATATCTTTTTGAGGTCTATTCATCTCTTTCTTTTTGACCGGTCTCTCCCAACTGGGGCTGGGCCATAAACAAATTATTACTTCGTAACACTTTATTTATTAACCGAACACTTTTTAATTTAAGAATTTTAATTCCAACATATAATAAATTTTATTTTTTGAATTTTTACTAACTTTTTAGAAAGATTTTTAAATATTATTTTTAAGTTTCAAAATTCTCTTTTGAAATTAAAATTTCATAATTAAAAAAATAAAAGCGCTGGGCTTTCATGTATGTGAAACTCACTCACCCGACCCATCCTCCAACCAACATAAGTAAAACCTAATTTGAAATTGATGCAGGAAAAGTTATAGACTAAAAAAAAAAAAAAGAGAAAAGTAAAATCATGGCCGAAATCTACCTCTCCAATGATTTATATGGCCTACCACGAGTTTAGTGGCCTAAGAGTTTTTTTTATTTCATTTTATTTTATTTTATTTTTAGGAAAGTGGCCTAAGAGATAACCACCCATTTCATCGACTTGCTATCGTGTTGGGCTGTGACATTAGCCATTTCAAAGAGGGCCCTTTTTCCTGGTAGCCCAACAGGGTTCTTGATGTCCGGACCAGTCCAACTTAATCGAAGGAATCAGTACTCAACTTTTTTAAATTTTACTCTCTCTCTCTCTCTCTCTCTCTCTCTCTCTCTCTCTCTTATAAATAGACATTCTAAATTTTTATTTCATTTTCACTAATCCTAAACTTTATTTTTTTTACAAATAAATGCTTTAAACTCCATTTTGTACCAATTGATCTTTAAACTATACATCTTTTGCTTTATGATAAAAAACTATACATCTTTTTACACAGATACCTAAATTTTAGTTTTATCTCAATTAAACTATAGATTATAATTAGTGGCAATATATATTAATAAAAAATTTAGTATTTTATTCAGTATTATAAATATTAATATATAATCAGTGGAATTAATTATCAGATTTATTAAGTAGTATATTATTTTATTTTTACTAGAAGTAATATATATTATTATATACTAATCAATCAGTATATATTATTAATTTTTATTTTTATTAGAAATAGTATATTATTATTAATTTTTATTATATATTATTAATAATATTTTTCAAAAATATATATGAATAATTTAAAGAAGTTAATTTGAGGGACGAGGGGGACTAAAATCCCTGGCTGCTCCCCTGCGTATCCATCCTTGGTGACATTTAATTGGTTTAACAAGACCTATTGAATCTATAAAAAAAAGAAAAATAAGATCTATTTAATGATATATCAATATATAAGAGTTTTAAAATAATAATAAGTCTAATTGAGTTAGTTCAACATGTGTTAAGTAGTTATAAATCTTAATATTTATATTCAATTTTATACAAATAAAAAAATTTAAAATTAATATTCGCTCTCTATTGGTTCGGTGACAAACCAAAAAAAAAATCCCATTCATTATTGGAGAAGGGTAATAGTGGCAGAGAATTAAAACAGGATAAATGAAAGATGGGGAAGTGTGGAAGGTCGTAATATTTGTGAAGCATTGTTCTGATACTAACAATTAATAGGTCAAAGTCCATGTTTGAGAGTTGAGACACAAACAGCTTTATTCTTCTGTACATAATCATGTGCCTTTCACTATGCATGATTATTATTATTATGTCAAGAACCTTTCCAACAAGTTACCAAAGAAGAAACTAGTTTTAGCCCATCCTCGAGTCTCAGGTGCTTTGGCATTGCTTGGCACTCTCTTAACATCCACCATCATGGTCTTACCTATTTCTTTACGAAGTGCTTCCATAGTTTTCATGTCCACAGGGTTCCCTGATGCGTCCCTCACGTAGAATACATTCAGTGCTTGCTCCCCTCTTGTTGATACACCTGCCCTACACACTGTCAACCCATTCTCTCGTAGAATCCTTGTTACTTCTGACAGCAACCCCACTCTATCCTTTGCACACAGCTCAAGGCTCACACCCTTTTGTGTCCACAATCAAGAGAATCAATAAAAGACTTCAAATATTGTCTATTCCTTGAAAATTAATTCAGATTATGAAGAAAATGACAATTAGGATATTAAGATAAAAAAATAATTTAAATATTGATCTGTAAAAGGTTTTTACAATGTATCGAGTATAATGTTTTATGTCTTGTTAACTTAGGACATTGTTTAAAGAATTTGAAAAATATTTTATTGAAAATCATTTGGAAATACATTTAAAAGTTATAGAAGAACGCATTTTTTCGTAACTCAATATAAATATTTTTTCTTTTACTTTCTTAATCAATGTCCTTAACATACTAGAGGATTAATATTTGTCTAATATTTATATATTGTTATCTAGTCATATATATGATAAAATTATTAATTTTTATAATAATTATTTAAAAAATTATATTCATAGTGATTTCTAATTAATTGACTGATCCTACAACAATCTGAGTAGCCACATGTATTTGCCTACCATTGCAGCAATACAAGTAGATAGCTGCAGATGCAAAAATGTAATAATTCTGTTAAATTCAGAAAATTTTCTATTGCAGAATTACACACTCTACATATTAAGTAGAATAGTAGCAAAACTTATACCGGAAATCGTGAAGTCACTAAAGATTACAGGAAAACTTTCAAACTAAACCAAAATCCTTGCTCAGAGCTAAGATTTGAGAATCAGAACTTCATCCGTCTTCCTTTTTTTTTTCTTTTCTTTTTACATTAGTTAAATAAGCATATAGAAATCAATTCAAATCTGACCGTTACCTCGCTTACTCTTCTTCGAATAGCAGCTTCAATGCATTGGATGACCCTTTCTTTCTCTCCTTGTGTATCAAGCGTGCATCCATCCATATGCCGAATAAAATACTCCTAAAAGTACAACATCAACTAACTTTTTATTTCACATTTCTCAATTGGATCTAACTCCTAATTAAGTAAATTAATCCAAGTTCAAATATGTTTCAGCTATGTCATTTCTTGCAACTACATGCTTTAAACATCTTGTAACAATCAAAATGGAGCAAATTTAGACGCACATATGGATTCAATAAACATAATTAGTGTAAAACCAAACAGAGAAAAGATGGATACACGGATCAAGATATTCCTATTTCCTATAAAACATTATTGTAGTAGATCCCAAATTGGGATCTTAGACCACTTTTTGGTAGACCCCATAATATCACTTAGGATTGAAGATCTCTCAAGATCTCTCTCCATTTTTTTCTTTAGTGGTAGATCTCATTTTAAGCTCTTAGGAAGAGAAAGAGAAAAATAATTATTTTTTTTAACATTATGCAGATCTTTAGAATTCTTTTACAAGAATTCATTATTTATGTTGGAGATATGTTTATTTCATTTATTGAAAGATCTAATGAATACCAGGTATTGAACTCAAGATTTTTGTTCAAGAAGATCTAACACTAAAGATGTTCATGATTCATAAATTAAGATGCAGAATACAATATCAATGTAACATACCTGCAATGCATAAGGGCCATCTGATGAGACTGTGGCATGGAAAACAACATATTGCATATCAGTAAGAGTGCAAACAATGTCAAACATGAGTTTTGCCCTATCTTTGCACTTGACACTGACCACTGAGTACCCTTTTTCCTCACAACGTTCTATTGTGATTCTTGGCCTTAAAGAGGGAGGACTATCAACTTCTCTTGCTACTGCATAACTTTCGTAATCACGATCGGCGAGCAACATTTGGTGAAGCCGCCGATCCATATGGGTGGAACCCATGGAGAAACTGGTCCTAGCTACTTTCTCACTATCACATCCACGTAAGATGTTGTTGAGCTGCTCCTCCATAAGAGATAATCTTTTTGGATCATCTACAGCTTGGGTTGCGGCATCATTGACATAAAGAACGCAAGCGATTCGCCTGTTATGAGTCCAAACTTCTGCTGCAAAAACATTAAAATGGAGGTTGGCAAGAACAGCTGAAATCTCAGACAAGAGACCTGGGCGGTCTCTACCAATTAGTTCAATGGCTGTATGATCACCAACAGAATGCACTCCAACGCGTTTGGTCGGCCAATTTTTCACCCCTTCTGTGGTCTTGCTCTTTGGTCCTAGAGCCTATTGTAAGAAAAACTGTTAAAAAGTAGCTCTCAATAGTTGTTATGCATTATTATACTGCTATGCAGTCAAGGGAATGGTAGGGTGAGCTGGTAGTAAGGGTATCTGATCACTGGTTTCTTACTCGTTTTTTTTCTACATTTGTGAGTAATATCACTATTATGTACCTGATTTATACTACTATCATAGTTTTTGACATTATGAAAAATAGGAACTCTCAATCATGCCTGGTTTCTTTGAGACAGATAAAAATCATTTTTCAAAGATTTCTCCCTTATTAAGTTTATTTGTATATATTCAAAGAGTTGTGCTACTTCAATTTTTCATCAATAATTTTAAATTTTAACTCTTTCACATTGTGGTTAGATAGTTACCATATTTAATATAATAATATATCAGATAAATGTGTTAGAGAAAGAAGGATGTATACCTTTTCAATGAGGTCGATGGTTTTGCTATCTGTTATCTTTTTTCCTTGCTGGTCCGTGACATGAAATACTGTATTTTATTAGGTGAACAAGTTAGGGAGTGTTCAGGCACATGCGAGCATGAATGTGTATGTTTGTGTTTGAGAGAGAGAGAAATAATATTGGTTGTCTAAATCTCATGTCAAACTCATTTTCTTGACAATTTTGGATCAACTGTAAGACACAAGTACACTTTTGCTGTCCATGAACTCAAATGCAAAGACAACAATAAAATACAAAAACCAAACCTTTTCTCAGGGTGGAGTTGGCTATCACAGATGGAAAGACACAAGAAAGAGGGTAAAACACTTCATACTCTCATGGATACATTCATATAGTTGAGAGAAAAAAATGACAGTAATGGAGAGAAAGTTCATAACACCCACATTTAATTTGGCCAATAACAAGTATGAACAGGACACATCAGTGTAGTTATTACTTATTAATGCATTTCAAATAAAAGATCAATTCAGTCACAAACATACCATCCATAAACCAACCCCCATCAGAAGATATGTAAGCTTTGGTAATTACGAAGTCAAGGTCTGTCAAGATTTGCACAACTTCCAGCAGAATTCCAGGTTTGTTAACACTATCAATCTGTAATTTTTTGGGGGTCACAATATAAATTCATTAGTAGAGGATAACGTTACCGTTACATATTGCATTGACTAGTCTCCAAATAAATTATTCTTTCAAGAACTATGAAAAATGATGATATGATGACAATGAAGTCGGTATCCCTATGGTGCACATCACTTGCAGGGAACAAAGAAACGTTTTAGCATAAAGTGGATAAAATTTTAACAACAGTTTTATCTGTTTAGTTTTCACATTGAATTTGTAAGTACTTCTCTTCGTGAACTTAAAAGGAGGTTTCTGGAAAGGCTGTCAATGAGACAAACCACAGGCTATCCAGAAAGTGGTATGATCCTTGGTGGATTGATCATGAACCTAAAGTGTAATCAAGTTTGACTGAACTTTTGGCTTTAGATTGAAACCTGAGGCCTAATGAAATCTAATATAATTTGAAAATAATTAAAAATCAAAGCTCTTAGTTGAAAAAACCTAAAACACCACATAAGCTGGGCTTGCTAAGAAGCTCAATGCCAAACACAAACCACAACTCACAAGGAGATTATGGGAAAAAAAGAAAAAGTCATAATGTATTGTTTTGAGAAATTATACCTTAATCAGTGTACAATCATGGCAACTAGCATTGTCCACAGAGACCCTGCGAAGTGTAAACAGAGTTCACTATCAACGAGTCATTTCTTTCAGGATTCAAGAAAGTCCCATTATAAACCCCAATTCTACAAGGTGTACTGTTGAGCCCTTTACTCCACTTGGGATTTCGTTGATTACGTTTTTTTTTATAACAAGGGTAGTGAGGAATTAAAGCAACTTTTTGAAATTCATATCTTGCTCCATTCGTGTTTAGTAAGGTTGAGTTAATACAGTTGAGTGACATTCAGGGATTTTTTTTCATTTGGGTACATAGGGAAACGATTAGATATCCAGGAAAATCAACTCTAAAATTGATTTTACTATGATTATGATTAGTAATCCCTTTCCTTTAGTTAAAAAGAGGCTGCTTAATTTGCAAACCGTTTAAAAACAAACTTGTAGTTCCAGAGAATAAATAGCAAACCTTGGAGGGTTCATTCTATTGCTGAAGTTCTCATACTCAGGATCAAAATATGGCCAACAAACTTTAGCCATTAAACCAACTTCTCCAATCAACGAGGTTCTTCGTTTTCCTGCATGAATGTGAAAAATTCAGTGATTTAATAGTTTAATATCCCAGTCATACTTTACCTCAGTCCAGCAACGACTAGTTAGCAATAACAGAACTATATAGTTTTTGACTTTGGTGCAGTGATAAGTAGCATTACTCAAGATAAATGTTCACGTAGCAGTAAGCCAGTAACAATGTGTGTTATAGGAAAAATGGGTCCAATTCTGTTATTTCTATTTTTACATTATTTTTTTTTTATAAGTCAGTAACAAAGATTCTAGTTTGGGTAAGGTGACTCATAAGTTATGTTTTGTGTTTATTTTGGTTTTGGTCAAAGATTTTCCAATATAATGGACAACATTGTTGCCCTAATGCATATTCTTGATTCTTATATCAGACTGAAACTCTCTCTCTCTTATGTTGTGGGTGTCAAACATTGTAAGGGAGCAAGTGTTCAGTACAATGCTTCAGTCACTCACTATTTCAAGCATCCCTCCTTAGTCTAGTCCTTACTATAGAATCTACGATTCTGCATGCTCCTTCTCTTGACCTTTGAACATGATTTGAGGAATAAGGTAAATGCTGACTGTTTCATTTGCAGTGGATTAGCAAAAGTTGGCAGAAGGAGATAGGAATAAAGGGTCAACAAGAAGAATGCCTGGAGAATCACGGCATCACCAAAAGGATTTCACTTTTTCTTTTGATGAGCACAGCCAAAAAAGCATTTTACTTTACAAAGTTCACCATTAATTTGGTTATTTTGGATTAGCTTTCTCATCATATTTTTTTTTTCTTTCCAGTTGATACAGTTTCATATCATTCGAGAATCATTCCATTCCACCAACCTTCATTAAGAAAAAGAATAATATTTGTTGGGGCAGGAACAAATGAGTAATTAAATAAAAAACGAAACCAAATAAAGTCTTACTACAATTTAGCTTAATCTTTACAACAACCGAGCTCTCTCTTAAAAAAGACATAAAATTATTAGAATGTGTGACTTTCTTTAGATCACAGTACTTTCCATCATAAGCCAATTCTGTCATTATGAATGACAAATTTTTCTAATTTTTTAACGCAGTTTTACATATTCAAGATTTTTCTAATTAAGCTGAACAATCTATTGATTCACACTATTTGTGATATGTGTTACTTTGAGGAGGAGATTCAAACGAAATTAGAATTTGATTTCGCGAAGAGACAATCTCAGGCCAATTGTGTGATAACAGCCCGAACAAATTGAGACTGAAACTATGCCACGCCACGGAGTTGTGAAAAGGCAGCACACGCTTGGGTGAGTAAACACAATAGATTCTCGAGCCAAAAAAGCAAAAACCATTTGAATGTGACATAAAGATTTGATTCCAATTCCAACCAGAATACTAATTTTTATTTCAAACATCACATTAGGTAGGTAGTTGCCTAACCAAAAATTTGATTGAGAGGGGGTAAACATAAAAAAATTATATCATAAATAAAAGTACTCTAAAAATAATACAAATTTAATATACAAAAAGATGTAAATCGTAAATCACATACAAACAAATTGCAAACAAGGTGGGCTGATGAACAATTTGACAAAGTCTAGTAAGTTTTAATAAAATAATTTATAATTTAAATCAAACTCAAACTAATAATATGGAGATAAGAGATAAAGAAGACACAACCAGTTTTAGAGTGAAAAAACTCAATTAGATAAAAAATCACAACGTACAAATTGGATAATCAATCTAATGAACAACTCCCTCCACTATGATAATAAGTACCTTTAAATTCTGATAGAGAGTTAAGAATCAGATTTGTAAAACGCTTCTATATATGATCTCATAACAATTCTCTTAATAATACAAATATAAACTCTCTAAAACTCTAATATTATTTGGAATGGAATGTATATTATCAATACAAAAATATGTTTCTATTTATACTAATTTAAACATATGATTTTGACCAATTTTTGAATGCAATCCTAAAAATATTTTATCATGCAATGCAATCTTAAAGATATTTTATACTATGCAATACAATCTTAAAAATATTTTATATTATGTAATACAATCTTAAAAATATTCTATCCTATTTTTGAATACAAAATTAAAAAAAATTTGATCCTATTTTTGAATGTAATCTTAAAAATATTTTATTTTATTATACAATGTAATCTTAAAGATTTCTATTATATTATGTAATGTAATCTAAAAAATATTTTATTTTATTTTTTAATATAATATTAAAAATATTATATCTTATTATATCATGCAGTGCAATTTTTTTTTATTATCAAATTATTTTTTTAATTTTTAATATATATTTATATATATATATATATATATATATAAAATTTTAAAAGCACGGTGGCCCACCCTTACCCCATCTCCGGCTCTGTAGGGACGTCCATGCCAAATTGCCATCACCGTATTATCTAAAATTATCTCAAAATCTATAAAGGTCCCCGCAATCCAACTTGACCATGACTCTAACCAGCGACATCTTCTGAAATTAGAAAAAAAAATGTATATAAATTTAATTAGGAATATAACAGGTTGAGACAATTTTCTACACTTTTTTCAAAAGAAAAACAAATAGATAAAGGATGACGTAAAGAATTTTTTTTTTTTCATTTTTATCCATGCCATTGAGAGTTATTTATTGTACGTGGTGGGGTGAAAATATTAGCTTCCCCAGGCAATAATTAGTTTGGACAAAGCTATGCAAGTTACTACTTGGGCAATACCCAAGTGAGTGAACTACTTTCAAACATGGATAGAAACAATGCAAACCACATGATGCTTAACCTTTCGAATATACAAACGGAAGCAACTTCCAAATTAAGCATAAAATGTCATATATACCACAATTTGCAAGCTATTGAAATTTTATGCCCAGTGCTGAACATTATTTTCAATTTATGTTTACAAAAAAGGGACGGTTAAATGAAATAAAATAAAGGACCATATAGTTATGAACTCTTAATTTTGCTCTCCAATTAAAATTAGAATTTTACCTTAATGATATGCATAATAAAGGTAAGGTAGAAAAGAATAATTGTGCACTAACATTATAAAAGTATAAAAGTTATCCAATCACTTTTTTATTATATATAATAAATTTATTAATTTTTAAAATAATTCAAATGATAATTTATGATTGGATAACAATATGAATTATTTTATACTATATAGAGCATATATATTAAACTCATAAAGGCAGTGTTATCAAACCTGGTTTAGACTGATCGATCAGACTGGTTGAATCGGGACTCGGTGGCCTAATCGGGTTGATTTCACTTTCGGACTGGTTAAGCATTTGAACTGGATTGATCTAGTCAAACCCGATAGGAACGGTCATCGCATCCCTGTTGGATCGGTGGATCGGTCCGACCCGACTAATTTTTCAAAAAAATTGATTTTTTTTTATTTGGATTTTGGAGTATAGATGACTTTTTTAACTCAAGTAATGTTAGTTATATACTTATATATAATAGATACATATATAATTCTAAATTATTAATATATATATTAGGTCAAATTGAGCTAATTATTGGCTCACGTGTTGAACCACTGACTTACTATCTCGACCCGATCAATGACCGAACTAGTTTTCACGGAGGTTACCGATATATAATTCTAATTTTGATTAGAAAATCAACACTATAATTAACTGCAGGTAAGTTTTGTTTGTAAAAAAAGAATTATAAGATTGGTTTGATAGATGTAATGAGAGTTTAACTGTTGAAGGAAAAAAAAAAGGTTATAAATTGAAATCATCCATTAAGTCAAAAACTAACAAATAAATATAAAATAAAATAAAAAAGGTTTTTGTTTGAACAAACAAAAGTTGCAGAGAATGAAACACACAAACCACAATCTCTCAAATCGATGTCCTGTATCCACTGATTCATTTTGGCATATTTTACTCGACGAACAGACCCTTAACAGGAACACACCCGAGTAACAGTATTTGGTGGGCATGAAGTAGTGGCTTTCCAATGTAAGATGATGAACTACGAACAAGAACAAAAGATTATTAATTGTTTTTTTTGTTTTTTTATTTTCAATTGACTTTGGGAATAGAATAACACTATTTTATTGTCAACTGAAAACGGCGACGCACCGCAACTACAGCCGCCAAATCCCTATAGAAATATCAACCCCGCATGTTTTTCACCCGAATTTGGCCACCTAAAAAAACTACCTTTTTTTTGCTTTTCCAAAACACAAAGAAAAGAAAAAATACAAAGAGGAGTCATTGAAATCAACGACTAATATGGATTAAAACTCGTCAAGAGGCTAATTAGAGGAAGAGAAACAGCAATTCATTGTATGTTAAGTGTGTGAGTAGCTAATTCAACTCAAACACTATTTCTTTGGATAACACAATTCACATGGAAGTTGGAGAAAGAAACGCATACATAAGCATACATACCTTGATTTTTTCGAAGGAGGGGTTCTCCCAATATTCCAACACAAGACCGAAACCTTGCAGCTCCCGAATTGTCACATGAGGGACACCACAGGTCAGAGTGATGTGGGCGGAGTCACATATATATATATATATATATATATATATATATATGGATATATAGACAGAGAGAAAGAGAGAAAACAAAACAGAGCACTTTAGGAGAAACCTTAGTGTTTCTCCTCTCTGCTTTCGACGTTGGAATACCACTCAATTCAAATCTCTCTTCTTTCTCTCTCTCTCTCTCTGCGCAAAATAATAACTCGAACGAAGCAAATGGAAAGGCTACGAAGTGGCTTGTGCCCTGAGGTGCTGGGAAGTGGGAGCCCATTAAATATCAATAATAATAAATAATTATGTTTGAAGAAAGATCTTACTATTAAAAGATGATAATAAAGTATCTCCACATAGATTTATCATTAATAAATCGATGGAAACTCATAAAATAAAATAATATACAAAAACTACTTTTATGAAAATAAGTTGATACAAAATTATTTTACCTTAATTAATAATTTTTATAATTTATAATTTATAATTTGGATATGTAATTGTGTTAAACATGTCACACATAATAATTTTTTTTGTAGTTTGTGCACTATACTATACAAAATAAATATATTTTATATAATTAAAATTCATAATAAATAAATATTTTGAAAAAATAAATTATATTATAATTAAAATTCATAATAAATAAATATTTTTGGATATATAAATTATATTTTAGATTTATAATAAATAATTTAAATTATAATATAAGATTATTTTTAATAATAAATAATTATAAATCCTATGGTAGTTTGAGATGATTAAAAGGCACTTTTTTTATTAGTGACAAGGACACAAAAAAAAGGTTAGTGGGTGAATCACACTTCTGAATGAGAAAAAATAAATATTAACTTTGATTCTAGTTATAAGAAATAAGTTTTAGTAATTTTATGCTACAGTTTATTTTTTATAAATATGATCAAAGATAGCAATATTAACGTTTAATTGAGAGAACGAGTATATTATTATATGAGGAGTGTTAGTAATATATTATTTTGTTGGTTAAATGTTTTAAAAATTATAAAATCATGAATGAAACTCATTAAATAAGAAGTGAGAATTATATAGATTTCAAACAATAAATTTAACAAGAAAAATCAAGTCATTTATAGAGAGTGTTCAAAATAATATATTTATAAGTATGTTAACATTTCTCTTATTACCAAAAAAAAATATCGTGATTATGTTCGACAAAATATATATATATATATATATATATATATTAAAATTTTATTATTATCTAAAATATCTAAAAAATTTATTAGACTTGTCGATATCTAAGATTACTCAATAATTTCTTGTTGAAACCACCACAAATTGATTTAAAAAAGCAAAATCAACTTTCAGAAAGTCACCTTCCATGTGAAACATTTTAAAGTACATTACTTTATTAATTTTTTAAACAAAATAATGAAAATATACTAATTTTGCAAAACAAAACCAGTCATTTTTCTTGCTTCTAACAGTCGCGTGAGAAAAGTATTTCCAGGGCGCGTTACGGTGTATAGCTGTACCAGTTATGTTGGGTGTTGTCGTATTCCTCGGATCGCCGTAACATCTGGTAGGCTACACTACAGTGATTCTGTGAAATGACCAGTAAACAAAATTCTAGCGGCAAAGATAAATTTTATATTTATTTATAAGAATTGAAAACAATGCAATAAATTTTACAAGTTACAATACTCACGACCTGTTTAACAAATTGAACTTTATCCATTTGTTAAATTTTATATTTATATATAAGTAATCACAATAATGCGTACCAATGAAAATAAAAGGATAGAAAAATATAAAAAATCATTATGTAAATAGTAGTACTATATAAATTTATTATATGAATATAATATAATATTTGAACAAAAAATACAAAGTGCTTTCTGTGCTGTCTCCTTGAGGTGATTTATTATGAATGAAATGGAACTGTCCCTGACCTTAGTATGAAAGCTGCTTTCTGCAAAACCTTAATCACGTGAAATTAACCTTTCGTTTTCTTGCATAGTTGTTTTGAGAATTACAAAAATGGGAGTTTGATAAAATATAGAATAAAGATATACAAACAAGAAAAATTGCATTTGCACACGGTATTAATTTCTCTGCTCAACATTAAAAAAATAATGAAGATATGTGAAAATGTTTCCTACATCACCCTAGTCACTTGCAATTTATTTTTGAACAAAAAATAGAAAAAAAATTCATGTTGCATTTGGTTGAAGGAGAGGGGATTGAAAAATAAAAGAAATTGTGTGGGTGTCATGTGAAACTCATCCATCCTAAATTCTATTCTAATTTAAAAAAATATTTTTATCAACTAAATAAGATATGTTTGTAAAACTGTTAATTTGGTCTCAAGTCCTATCGTCAACCTAATTGATCTTTTATTATAGTCTTAATTAGGAGGCATTAGTCCACCTAATGAGGGGACTTGTAAGGTTCCAACCCACATAATCCCACTTAATACGGGATGAGGGTTAGTTTACAAGTCATATTTTTTTAAAATGATTTTTTCAACTATTCAAAGATATAGTATTTTTAATCCAATTGACCTATTAGGGTTATTTTTTGTTGATCTCGGTTAAAGTTATTTTCTCATTTGTGACTTATTTTTTTCGATCTTATTTATGGTTAATATTGGCGACCTTAAGCAAAATTGTTTTTGGTTGACCTCAATTAGGGTTAATTTTGACCCACCCTGGACTAGGTAGGGCTGACAAAATGGATCTGGTCTGATAGGTACACCCGATCGGCCCGATCGGCCTGCAATTAGGGTCAAGCTGGACTTAAAAAAAGCCAATTTGAATAGAAACAAGCCTTTTTTGACCCAGCTCATTTAACCCGATGGGCCAAATAACCAAGCCAATCTGAGATTGTTTTTTTGTCGACCCCAGTTAAGGTTAGTTTTGACTAACCATGATAAGGGGTTAGTTTTTGGTCAATCTCAATTAAAGGTATTTCTAGACGACCTTGGTTAGAGATAATTTTGATCGTCATTGATTAAAGCTATTTTCAACCACCTTTTATCAAGATTATTTTTTGCCAATCTCAACTAAAATTATTTTTGACTGACCTCAATCAAGATTATTTCTGATCGAACTCGACTAATGGTGTTCCATATTTGGGTACCAAATAGTATGACAATATCAGTATATTGGTGTGCAGTGATAAATACATATTTTTAACTTATTTTGACTTAATTAATTTTTTAAAAAATACTCCTTTCTAAAGGCTTGTTTCACATACTCAATTATGTAATAGTTTATTTTTATTAAAATATATATAATTAAAAGTTTTTTTTTTATGTTTTTAATTATATATTAATATATTATTAGTTTAAAAACCAATTAAGAGAGAAGAAAATATTTCAGAGACAACATTGAAGGTTAATTTATTTTTTAATTTAATTCTAAGTTGACAATTTTCAGCTTTAAATTAAAAAGTAATTCTTCAACTTTTAACTCACTTAACACTTATAAGTTATTTTTGTCAAACAAAACAATCCTGCATCGTCTCAAGTTGAATTCAAGTTCATTCATTCATGAATCAAGATCAGCCCATAAATACTCTCTGTAAAGGAGACCACAAAAGCAATGACAGTGGTAAGCGGACGACATAAGAAGAGGCTGACAAAGGAATTGAAGATGAAATATCTCACTTTCATCTTTCAACTTTCAACTTTCAAGAGCTCTAGTGACTAAAGATCCCGTATCATTCAACTCATGACCAACCCCACTCATCTCTCTCTTCCCTATTCTCTCTTCAACTTAACTGGCATTAATATTAAATGTTATTCAAGAAACATATTCACACTACTTGTTCCAAATTTGTATAATGCATAAATCATTTTCCTTTCATCTACTTCAACCGAATGAATTATATATACATGCATATATGTTCCAGTTAAGAATTGGATTGCGATTATACCAATTTTTTTCAAAGTTCAAAAACTTACTCATATCTTGGACTACTAACTTAAAAGATTGACTTGGTATGGTTGAAGGAAAAAGGAAGAAAAGTCAGAAGAGATTGTGTTGAATCTCAATCACTAACAAAAACTAACAATTGACATTTGTCAATAAAAAATAATATTTACTCATCTTAATATTCATTGATCTGATTAATTCACTCTGAGACTGAGACTTTTTGTATACTTATATCACTTCTAGTGCATTTTCTACATATAATATATCATTGCTGATTAAAAAAATTGATCTGATTAATTGACTGTTCTAAAATGAATATTTGATGGGATACACTCATATACATAGCGCATTGAACAAGTTTAGTAAAGGCATCAATGACTCTTTTTTTTTTTTTTTTTTTCTGAATAAAGGCATTAGCGGTACAAGTTTCTTAATTCGAAGGCTAAATTATGTATGACATGAGAAAAGCAACGTGTTTTGAAAATTCATAACGTATCTAATCTAATTAATAACCCTATGGCTCTCCTATAATCTCGCTACGTTATTATGTGCTTGCTCCTCATTCCCGGGAACACTTTCCATCCATTGGCTTAGCTAGTAATTTCATGGTCGGACCCAAACATTAATATCTGAGTAGATAAAACGTAGGGCAGCATAATATATATATATATATATATATATATATATATTCTTTATAAAAAAAAACTAGCTTTATTAATTACCAACAGTTATTTTTATTTTGTTAGAATAAAAATAATTAAAGTTTAGGAAGGAGATGATTTGAGTTTCAGAGCTCATCACTAACAATTATCAGTCAAAATTATCTGTCAAAATTGAAGACAGTATAAAAAAATTTACAATAACTCACTTAGCCTATTCAATTAACTAAACTAAATCTTCTTAATATATTTACAAATTATCAATTAGCAAGATCTTCACCGTAACAAGCAAGCGTGTTCAATTAAGAGTAGAATTATCAATCAAAATCTAGATTTTTTAATTGATTGAACTTAATATTATACTGTATTAACTAGTGTTGTTGTTTTTTTAATCCATAAAAATAAAATAAAAAGATAGATAATAAAAAAAATTATAATAATTAACTTACCTAATTTAACCAATTGAACTGATTTCCCCTGGTAACTAGTGTGATTGTTTAAACACTCTTCATGATGGAGTTTTTTGTTAAGCTAAACCAATTAAATTCTATTTGGGAGATTTTTTTTCTCTGAGCGAGCATGATGGTTGTTCATGCATGACGTCGTTATCAAGGGTACAGATGAGGGACACAGAGGAAAAAGAAGAGACAATTCTAATGGCTCACGGCATGAAGCAGAAGTGCGTTGCTATCTAGAGAATCTCCCACCGGATTTTGATACGTGGAGTAAGACAAAACCGCAATGATTCCTTTTTCTATTTATGCGCAACTTGTGCTAAGTACTGTTCGGTCTATTCTCCAAAGACACTGTTCATTAGTCCAGCTTATGTAGAATGCACATGCATCTTCGAAAATGATTGTCCCCAAATGGACTTGGAGTTGTCTAACTTACACGTGATAACTATTAATTAATCAAAAAATATTATTGAGTTTTTAAAAGTAAAAAAAAGGAGGGTAGGACCTAACTTTATACATGTGTATTTGGATTAAATTTCATGAACTTAAGTTTAAATTAAAATAATGTTTGAAACTTAAAGTTTGATAAAAAAAATGAATTTTTATAATTGAATTCATGTTTGGATACTTTTATATTTGTTTAATGAAATGAAACTTATTTGGTAATAATAACGAAAAGTATTTTTAGATGTATAATTATTGAAAAGGGTATGAAATTCATTAATTTCTTATTATTAAATATGAAGTAGTAATATATTGTTAAAACATTAAATAAATCAGTAAAAATTGGAAAAGTACAATATTAAATAATTTCATGAATAAATAATATAATTCAAACAACACTAATATTCAAATGATATATTATTCAAATTAAAATAATTATATTTTAAATGGTCTAAATTTGAATACATAACAATAAAAAAAATGAAATATAAATTAATACAATTTTAAAACATGAAGTAAATAACTAAATTAGATTATAGATGTTCAATAATATAATTTCTGATTGAGTCTCAAATAATATTCATTTGTCTTGAAGAGATCATATTTGCAATTTTGGGTGGATCCTGGTTAGTATCATCATCAACTTTGTCTTTTAAAACATTTGCAGTCTTGGGTTGAAGACTTGCATGTAGATGAATTTGAATGTAAAGAGTGATGGTTAATATTAATATTCTTCATAATTCTCATCCAAAATTGTACCTTTAAATTAAATTATGCAATGAAAGAAAGAGATGTGTGCTGATGTTGTGCGTGTAAAGGTGGAGAAGTGAAGGTAAAAATGATAGTTATTATCATAATGTAAGGCCAACCAAAACATAACTTTGAAAATTAAAGCATGTTCTATGTTGCTTTTGAAATAAATGTGTGTTCCAGTTAAATGTAGGTGAATAAATTACATTTTTTGGTTCCCAAACATATACCCAAATTGAGTTTGGGGTTCTTACTATACATTTGGCCCTCTCCATCCGAGAACCAAACATGCTGCTACATATATTGTTTGGAAAAACTAGTTAATTAATTAATTAATTAGAAATTGAAAAACTGCTAATTGAAAGTTAATCATGGCGGCTCTGGCCACGAGATGGGGACAAAGAATTTTTTTTCTTTCACGGAGAGGTAAAAAGAGATTGATTTAAACCCTAATGTAAAGAAGAACTTAATATTAAAATATTAATTATGATAAATATGTAAAAAAAAATTAATTATAAGTCATAAGCTAGTGAAATAAGCTAGTTTGTCATATATTTTTAATTCAATCAAATAAATTATCAATTAATTTAAATATAGTATCAAATACACTCTTGAATAAGATAAAACAAGGCCAAAATTCTCTCCAAGAAAACTAATTTGGCATGAGAGCATGATAGCTACATACTCCACTTTTAGGATTGGCTACCAATTGACCTTGTCTGATTGTACAAAACTATTCAATGACTGTCGTTATTGTAATTACAATTTTCTTAATTATTTTAAGAATACAGTTTAATTTTGATATGCTGTAAATTTTCATTGTTCATCAATTTAAAATACTTCAGATATGCTGTGAATTTATGTTTAATTACATAGCAATTTATTATTAGGTGAAAATATAAAAAAAATACATCATGGACATATTTTATCTAAATCTTTTAAAAAATCAATTAAAAATTAATAATTTTTTTAAAAAATATTTTTTATTCCTACACGTAAGGTCAGTAAAGCCATTGTAATATACGCAATTATATCACTTGTTAAAAATAAAATTTAGAAAATATTTTATGAAAATTAATTTGATTCTTACTGCTTACAATTAATGCTAAAACTATGTGTGTGTGTGTTTTATTAGTTGGTTTCGACTAAATTCACCTTCTACGTCAATTTAATAGACTTCTACATTTATGTATTAAAAAGTACACATTTTTTATTCAACATAAATCAAATTGGTTTCTAAATAAGTTATTGATACAAGTGATTTAGCATTTAAGTCTTTTAATCAAAGTTTAAAGTTCCCTTCCCAGCTTAAAAACAGAGTTGTGACTGAAAGTATACTTTACATTAAAATGAGTCAATTCGGTGAGAATAGATTCGTTAGATGTTATATACAAGTCTTAGATACATTCTTGCCTTATATACACACAAGTCAAGGCAATGTTTTTTTTTTTGTCCCCCTTGTTGGGGGCTCCTCACAAGAGTCATAGTTGGGCTTGGTGCTTGGGGTACTTGATTCAACTTTCTACAGTAGCATCTTACCCCACCAATCCAAATAGATGATGCTCCGTGAAAGCAATTCCACCAATGTTCCTAATGGAATCCACAAATATTCCCAAATGTTAGTAACTTTTGAGTCAACTTTGACACTCGTTTGCAACTTCCACTAAGCCAACACTGTCCAAAATCCGAAAAATTCTGCCATTCCAAGCTATAGGCTGGGTGGTACCCGGATGAGGATGTTTTGCCGAAAAGAAATTAACACAATCGAACCAAAATACCTGTAAAACACAATTTAGGTGCATTAGAATGGTATTTATTGCTTAAAATATGACTTTAAAGATTATGACTTTAAAATGACGCAATTTTTCTATATTAACAGTAAATAAAAGAATAGCAGTTGTTTATTCTTTAATGAAAAGAAAACGTGTATAGAAAGCGCATACCTTACTATTAGTTCAATATATTCTATAAAGGGTTTTCAACTCCTAGAATAATAAATTTTAACTTTATTGAAAAAATTATATTGCACGAAATGTTAAATTAAATTTTGATAGACTAACATAAATCTCAAAACGCATCTGCCCTTGAGAGGTCATATTTATGTCTCCATATAATTTACCCATAATATTATTATTTAAGGACCGGAAAGTATTTTTTAACTACTATAATTAGGTTTTTTTTTCCTTCACCAGTGAAACTATAAGATATTTTTACTAGCATAGATCCCGTGACTGATTATGAGATAAAATTTTTACTTTAAATTTAATTACATTAATTTTTTTCTTTTCAAAAAGATATATTATATAAAAATTAAACTCAGATCTTTTCTACAAGTACAATGTGTATGCTGTCAACTGGAAACCCATTGGATAAGAAATTTTTTCTTGGTATATAAGTCGTGGGATAGAATTACCTAACTACTTCTATCTCTCAATATAAAAAAAAATGACACGTTTTTGTTGAAAAAATGTTCCTTTTTTTTTTTTTACCGGGTGTCATTTTTTCATTGAAGGAAAAGAAGCACGAAAAATGTAAGTACGCAATTCGTATCCATTCCATCACGATAACATAAAAGGCATTTATAAGAGCAAACCGACGTGCATATGTAAGCCATCCATTTATACAAACTAAATAATCTCCCAAGCACACAAAAAAAGGGAGAAACCAAAGCAGAAAGGACACACACACAAAGAAGAAAATAACTAATAGTGAGCCGATGAAACCTTAACCTTTATAAATTATAATTAGGTACAAATTGATCTTCCAAGGAGTGGAAGTGGCTACTTTCTCCCTCAAGAAGTCGCACAACCTGAAGAACAACTATTAATTGTAATTTGCACTAACTACATAGAAAGGAATGCAAGATATATATTTGTCAGCATAAAAAAAATATAATTTTGGTATATCTTATTTGATTTTTATTCTCTTAAAGTGTTTCCGCAATATGTTAGACCAAGTTAGTTATATTAATTTATTACATTAATTTGATCAACTTAGTGACAGGTGATAACCCGTAAAAAATACTACATCACATAAGTGTTTATCATGTCATTTAAAATTAGCATTGTTAGTATATATTTTTTTACAAAAACACTTTAAAAGATTAATTTAAATTTGTTAAATTAAGACACCAAATAAATAAAAAATGAGAGATGTTAATTTTAGCCAAATAAAAATGAAGTAAAAGTAAGGAGGTCCAATAAACTACCTCTCCCATTGATGGACGCATCTCAGGTTTCCTTTGCACACAGAAGTATGCTGCTTTAGCCATGAGGTAGAGTTCATACGTGTCATATGATTCCCCTAGACGAGTGTCAATCAGTTCATGTAAAGCTAACTTCTCTATCATTGGCTCAGCCTAAATGTTTCCACATGTAACATTATATATCAAGGTCAGTCATGTTATAATAATAATCAAGTAAATTTTTCTTAATTTCTATGGACATGGAAGAGTTTTGAAAATATGTTAAAGACATAAACAATTGAAGATACCCATTGTCGGAGAGATTGTTGTTGTTCTGGATTGTTTGAATTGCCAACCTGGCGCCCTGATATCAATTGTAACAGAATAATGCCATAAGAATACACATCTGTTCCCACAGAAACAATTCCGTCTTCAGCATACTCAGGAGCAAGGTATCTACAATAAATCAATAGCAAAAACAAAAATTGTTTATTTTAGCTATAATTTTAAGTTTGGAATTCCAAAGTGCATTATCTGGCTAGTTAATTAGTAATAAAAATCTTGAACAAATCCTCACCCTAATGTTCCCATTATTCTTGTTTGTAGAGTATCATCACCAGTCTTCCATTTGGCAAGACCAAAGTCACCTAGCTGCATTTATAACACACATCACTTAATTGAAAGCTCACATTACCTGTTGTCATCAAATGGGTACATGGGTTGCATGTGTTAAGGAAATGTGTTTACAAAAAGAAGCCTCTAAGAAATATGATAAAAGATGTGAAGTACATGTTTGGATTAAAGTTGTGAGAGCTCAAAAGTATTTTTACTTCAACAGAGAGCTCAAAGTACTTTTACTTTAGAAGCAACAAATTTCCCTTCTTAATCATTGGAACGCACAATTATGTATTGAAATTTGCAGAAGTACTTTTATACTAGTAATTGTAAACCAAAAATTGGCTGAGTAATGTGAATGCTGTCAAACCAAAACTGTTTCATACACTATCCATGAACCTTAACTTGTGCTAACTTACCATGGGAACAAAGTCATGTGTGAGAAGGATATTGCTTGGTCGCATGTCCCGATGAATAATAGGACCACCACGACATTCCTCATGTAGAAAACGCAATCCCTTTGCAGTCCCAATGGCAATGGCATACCTTTGGTGCCACTCAAGAACAGCTTCGTTATTTTCTACAAAAATGTTTTCACAGATTCACAAAAAATAAACATTGGTGGATATAAAACATAATTTTTGAGACTCAAAGCATAAGATACAACATCACAATAATTCTATAGGCAACTTACCAAATAAATGCCAATGGAGAGACTTGTTGCAAATAAATTCATAAATCAGGATGTTTTTATTTTCTTTGCAACAATAGCCTAACAGCATCACTATGTTCTTGTGTCGAGCAAAACTTAAGACGTACACCTCAGAATGAAATTCTGAAAATCCTTGTGAACTTTCTTCTTTCCTTACCTTTGCTGCAATTTGTTGTCCATCTTTAAGCACACCCTTATATACGTGACCATATCCACCTTCACCTAATAAGTTGTCCTTAGAAAAATCATTTGTTGCATTTTGTATGTCAGAGTAGCTGAACTTCATTGACTCCTTAATAGACAACTCAGTTCTCGTCCCACAGCCAGTACAAAGAAGCGGTGCATCTGAATGTTTTGGCAGAAAGCCACTTTGGTTTTGCTTTTGGTCAATCTGAGAAGTAATGAGCCTACTTTCTCCTTTGATGTTTAGTCCTGCATGACAGTTAAAACTCTTATTTATTAGAAAGAACTAACTTGAATACTGGATTGCCTTACAATTTTTTCAAAATGCCCCAATCAAGTTTTGAGTTAGTCTCTAGTATATACAAAGGAAGCACAGAAAGGAAAAGGCATTCTGTGAATGAGAAGTGTGTCCAATTGCTTGTTTCAAATCAACACTACTTTCCCTATGATTCTGTTAAAAAGACCAAACATAGTCTATCGGACTAATATTTAAACTTCAGACTATTGGAAAGTGTTTGGATCATTGTGTCCAATTAGCTATTATTAAAGAAAAGCAGCTCTTAACCAACTTTACAGGAAATCAGAAACTGCCGAGACATTTAATATTATGACAGCCAGAAAAATCTCAATTTCGAACTGATACTTCTATTTTTCTTCCAAATTTAAGGGGTATGAGATGGAATGAGATGCAATTAATTTATTATTTATCATTCTAACATTTCTCGGCAATAGAATGGAATCTATATTGCATTCTATCATAGAATATCCAATGGTATGGTAATTTTATTTCATTCCATGTCATACATTCCAAGCCACTCCATTCCACACCACCCCAAGCAACCAAACAGCATATTATAATATTCCACAAGAAGGAAGGAGAATCATGCGTATTATATGCTGATATTTTCCAGAGAAGCCAGTGATAAATTTTCATTTCCAAACACAGTAGTGATTGAATACCACTACAAGAAAAGCTTGGATGCAGAAATCCTAAGACTTATATATAAGACAGGCTGAAGTGTAATTACGTACAGCTTAAATTTTTTTTTAATTAAACAGGCTTGCTGACCTGATCTTTCTTGATTAGAAGAAGATCCAAAATCTGATAAGGAACTTTTCTCCCGTGACCTGTGACCATATGATGACTGCTTTGTATAGCTCCTAATGGTACTAGAGCTATCAGAAGAAAATATAGAATGGGGATAGCTTTTGCAAGAGATAATAGAATGCTCAATGTCTTCAACACTATGACAATCTGCTAGCGACACAAACTTTGACAAAGAATATACATATTTTGTTTCTGTGATCTTTGTCTCATGTACATAATGAGATCTCCAGATATCCAGAGACAAGTCATCTTTAACCAATGCAACCTTGCATGGCATCTTGTTAAGGTGGTACCTCAGGTCGCGCCGAAGATGTCTGTTCAAATTTACCCAATAAAGTTGAAAACCATTAGAAGAAAATAAATAGAAAACTAAGAAAAATGAAATTTTATTATTTGACAAACAAAATTGAAACAAAGTTTCTGTTGAGAAACCAAGGAAGGCTAACTACTAGGTAAATTTTCACCAAAGCATCATGATCAATCAAATAAATGAATTGACACTACATTTTAACCATAAAGATTTATAAGCCTTATTTTCACTTATATAATGTTCAACCTTCTCATTCCTGTCTCATATGAAACTTTACCTCACACATGTAATCTAACCACTTCATATATATATATATATATATATATATATATATATATATATATATATATATAAACCTATGCACTATTATGCCTATTCTCTAGCACAAATTAATTTGGTAAAATCCTCATTAGAAGACTAATTAACTAATGGAAATTAATCATGTGTCACATGCAAGAGATAATGGTTATTCAGCGGAGAGATAGTAATACTAATACCTGTCAAATATTACCCAAGATGCATTATAGTTTGTAACCTCTTGTAAAACAACCTGTTTAATTGGAAATCCCGCGGTGACTTTAACTTCGATAGTGACCTGCACATTAACATGCAGTTATTACTTAAGAAAATATAATAATAGCACTTAAAAAATCTTTTCTTAATTTTTTAACAAATAGCTTAATGATGATTATCATTTTCCTTTAGTTATTTACAGCCACCTACATTGCATAGATAAGGATACTTAATCGGTACCAGAAATAGGTAATGGGATTTTAAAAAAAATTAGAATATGGATACCTAAATTTTAAAAAATATACATAAATAAAAATTATAAAATTATATATAAACATGAGTAAATTATATAAATGATAAAAAGACACAAATAAATATAACTTGTAACATAAAAAAATATTAAATTCTTGAACATGAAAAAAAATTATAATGAGTAGATGTTCAACAATCAATATTATAACACCGAAACATTTTTTTGGCTGAAGATTATAAGTAATAACACTTAAGGATATTGTTTTTATTTATCAAAATTGAAGTACAAACTCGATGATACCCAAATAGTACGTATTTATAACCAACTTAAGTATCCAATTTTTTTTTTTTTTTTTGAAAATATTATGATATTAGCTACTAGAGAATCCAACGCACACCATACTATATAAGTGTATCACATAACTTTTAAGAGTCTCACTCTTTGTTTTTTTACAACAAAATTCGCACGATCAAAAGTCATAAATCCTTGACATATGTTTAAAAGACTCAAGTTACTTGTCTCTTCTATTTATGGGCAAGAGTCCCATCCTGTATTAAAATCAATTGAGGAGTTACTAATATATGTTCTTATCTGCACAATTACTAGGCATGCATTTGTCAAGAGTAATTACAAAGGTCTGCTAGAACTTAAATAATGTACCCCTTCACTTTCAAAATCTTCATAACTTGACAAAAGCTCAGTTGCATATGCATCAACTTTCTTCTTGACTTCATCCTCCATTGCACGAAAGTTGGTTCCAGCAAAAGACTCGGGACATGCTAATGTTTGGTACCCCACTGTCAATCCAAAAGGAGGAAAATATTAGTCATGCAATCTAAATTTCTATATTAGTAACTTTCCTTCTATACACAAACTGATGCTGATGCAGATGCAGATCAACATTTGATAGAATAAGTAAAATAAGATAATATCATTCAAAATGATCAAAGAATGTGCAATAAGTAATAACACTTACTAGGGTGAGACACCTTATGCAAGACACATAGCACAAGCAACTTGTCACCAGAAGAAAGAAAGACACGCCTGGCCCGAACATGATCAACAACGAGTTTGATCTCGTGTTCAGTGCGGTCCCTAGTGGCATCACATGCAACCACCACGTAAGATGCAGAAGCTGGAGGGCTATGATCCATATTCATACTCAAATATCAATTATTCTATGCTCGATCGATCCAATGTTAAACCTTGAATGTTGACATGAAATGGGGTTATACATAATAACGTGAAAAGTTGCACTGAAGAGTGAGAAACGATCGTCTAATTAATCAAGGACAGAAGCATGCACTACCCCTTGTCTAGTCCAAAACAGCAACATTAGTCTTCTTTCTCTCAATGTGAGGGTTGAGACAATACCAAGATAATATGCTGAGGATATTCGGAGATAGAACATGATGAATAGAAGGATCGATACTATGCCGCCTTGGACAGTGCCAACATGGAGAAGAGTACGAGGAACTTGAAGACAGCTTTTGGTTACTGTTGCGCTCGGACATGCTTTTTCAAGATTCTAGATTCTCTTCTTTCTTCACTTGTATTACTACTATTTGAATATGTCATTTCTCAGCTTTATTTAAACTATTCCATATTCCCTTCTCCTTCTTTAGCGTTGACCCTCTCAACAATATTCATTCCGGTCAGAAAAACAACAAACATGAACGAGTATCAAAAAATAAAAAAATAGCTTTATCCGTTTGAGCAATACTTTGCATTGGTAGGCCCTGCTACAATGATTGCATTTTTATATTTGTAGGCAATACAGACTATGGAGCAGTATTTTGTGCATCTTCAAAGGCCAGGGTGCCTAAATTAAGCACACAGATACTTGGATTATTCTTGGAGTTTAATTTCTATACTCAGTAAATATAAAAACAAAATTACACACTCTATTAATTAGGAAATTATCGTTTTGTATAATTTTTATTACAATTGTGCTTGTGAAATTGTGAATCACCCTTCCAGTGGCGGAGTCACCTTGGAACTAGCAAGTGTCACGATACTACCTAAAAAATAAAATTTATAATTATTGAGCGGTGGATTTTTTTTATAATAATTATATATACTTATATAATTAATAAAAATTAAAAATAAAATTTAGTATTACTTAAAATTTAACACTACTTAAAAATAAAAGTTCGTTCCGTCACTGCACCCTTCATTCTAAAAGTGAAATTGGATCTCTTAACATTTTAATTAGTATTTGAAATCACCTAATACACTTGTTGAGGATACATCACAAAAGCATCGCATTGTATAGCCGATCTTATTTATGGAACAAAAATGACTAATCTTCGAGTGTACTACCCAAGTTTATCAGCTTCTTGATGAATGATAAGTTTATCTTCAATGGCAATAGTATGCGCATTTTTTTATTGATCTGTGAACTTGTTTCAAGTGTTTTTGGTTTCAAACTTGATTCCAAGGGCTAAATGTTACATTGAAATATTACTTGTAGGTAAGATTTTTGTGGAACTAGTTTAATGGTGAATAGCATAGAAAGGATCAAAATAAAAGATAAGAACAGGGCATCCAATCCCTTTATTTTATATTTTGATGGTAAGATTTAGTACAATTTCTTGTTTGAATTGACAATATCTACAAAGGAACATCAGAAGGGTAGTCTTTGGGATGCTTCTCGATGGTTTTTCTAAGTAATCTCTCTTGCTCCTGAAGGTTTGATGGTATTTGGTCATAGACATCATTAAATAAGTCCTCAAGTGGAGGTTTTTGTGCTTTCTCTGCCACCTGAATCGCATGCATTAACTGTACAAAAGTAACAAAAATCCAAAAATAAAATGTCAGAACAACTGAACAAGTTGGTGTGTCATGTGTGTACAGAGATGGACTAAATTGCAATATGCAAAATAATTTACCTGCTTCCTGACACTGCTTCTAAGCTTCAATTCATCCTTGTCACTCCACCAACCATTCCTTTCTACCCATCTTTTGAATCTATTCACAGGATTCCTTGCCATCTTCCAATATTCAATCTCATCGGTTCCCCGGTACTTAGTTGAATCATCAGATGTAGAGTGATGTCCAACTCTATAAGTGAGAGCCTGAAGGTTATATAACAATTAGCATAAGATCGGTGAACACTAAAATGATGTGGTATCAAACAATGATCATCTTAGCTTGAAGGGAGCTCAATGTACCTCAATTAAAACTGGCCTTTTTTCTTCTATAGCGATTTCTCTAGCAGTGTGAACTGCACTATAAACAGCAAGAGCATCATTTCCATCTACTCTGATGCCCCAGATGCCATAAGCTTTACCTTTAACTACAATACCATCACCTAACCAAACAGGAAAAATTAACATATGTTTTTAGGACTTCAATAGACTTAAAACTATAGATTTGATCAAATAAAAAGTACACTGGATAAACTTCTGAATAACTATTTATAGAAGAAAAAAATAATAAGGTAAAATGAATTAAGTTTCTTTGTAAGTTAATAAATAACTTCAACTTATAAGCTAATTTTAACTTCTAAGTAATTACTGAGAAGTTTATCCAAATAGAGTCTAAAGCTTACTCAGATATCAAAAAGGGTATGGAGGGAGTAAAATATTTTTTCTAAGAATAAGAGTGTGACAAAAACCAATGAAATGAAAGAGTACTTCGAAATTGGTCTTCCACAGGTGTACTGATTGCCCATCCATTATTACGACAGATAAAAACAACGGGGGCCTCCATTACTGCTGCAAAATTCATAGCAGCATGAAAATCTCCCTGCAATGTTTGATGTTGCCAGGTAATAGCAATAAGCATCATTGTGTTCCATTTTATACTAGTTAATTAAGAAAGATAGTTTATCACCACTAACCTCACTGGTGGCACCATCCCCACAAAAAGTGACTGCACATGCACTTTTCCCATCCATTTTAAGGGAATAAGCAGCCCCAACAGCTTGAGGAAGTTGTGTTCTGAATTTCTTACCAAACAACAAAAACTTGTTCAGAGAGCATGTCACCAATTAACAGTTTAATTATTAGTTACAATGATTTAAGCATGTTCTAGCTATGGTATGTATGTCTTACGCAATGGGGGATGACACTGTGAAGTAATTGTGCTGGTTAGACCCATAATGTATAGGCATCTGCCTGCCTTTTCCAAAATCATGTGTGTTTCCAAAGCATTGATGAACAAATTGTTGCAGTGTAAAACCACGCCACAATAGAACTCCAGGCTCCCGGTACTATCAGTGAAAACATGATGCACATTTTCATCATCAACAAACATGTATGATGCTTGTGTTATAAAAATCAGAACTATCAGCTGGAGATAGATTTGTTCATTTGTGGATGCTAACAACTAAATTATTACATTTTCTGAGACTACTAGACTACTACTATGGTTCCGGATAATCTCCACGACACAATTGATAAGTTGTAAAACTCGGTTAAGTGTCATATAAAAATTAGCCAAGACTCAGGACCAGGCCTTCCAAAAAAAAAAAAAAGACTCATGACCATAGACATATAACTGTTTTAAATTATGTAATAATTTCTCCCTAATGACATGTTCTTTGTAGCACATTTTGTATAATTGATTAAGGTTTATAGAAAATTACATAATCCTAAGTTGAGCTCATTAAAAGAGAAGAAAGAGTCACAATTTTGTAATTTTCAATCAATTTCAACTAACAGTAAAATGTGTTTAAAATGAAAATGGATTCAGTGACTTCGAAGAGGAAAAATCAAGGTAACCTTTCCTTATTTTTTCCTTAAGTTGTTGGGGACATATTTAAGTTGTTGTCCATGTCCACTTATATAAGAATAAGAAAAAGTAACCCTGATTGTTTCTCTCATTAAGTCCGTGCAAGATCTGTCAAAAAAAAGTTTGTGCCAGTTTGGAACAGTGTTTTGGAGAATATATTGCTACATTATTTTTCTTTTCATTTTGCTTATTTATTAGTGAAGAAAAAGTTAGGCTACTTGAAGCTGAAATATTTTGGACTTTTATTTTTCTGTTTTGTAATTAGAGATCCACAGTAGCAGAAATAATAATAATAATAAAAAATAAAATAAAAAAATAAATAAAAAGGAGTTGAATTTTAATAGAAGCATAAGGGAATTTGAAGTGTCTAGCTAATGAATATGCATGACCAGGTGCTATTGCAGGCAAACCTGAGGCAATATTATATCATCAGGAGAAAGTGCAGCAGCAGATGCAATGTTAACTGCTTCTTCCCCCATTTGGGTGAGGTAGAAGGAAATTCTACCTTGCCTCTGCACTTCATAGAATATGTTGTCCATAGTTTGAAGAGTGACCATGTCAGAATACATCTTCACACCCATTTCCTTGCTAACCTGTTCAATTATTCTCCATAGGTAATTAACTAATAAAGTTCCCATGTGATGTGTTTCGTGCATTATATCACAAAAAATAATTCTACGTCCTTACATAAAATCTTTCTACTAATCTTTTTACTTGTAAAATAAAAATTGTTGAACAATTTTATGTTATGATTTTAAAATGAGTTTAATAGTTATACACTTACATATACATATGTTAAATAACTTTATACTATAATTTAATAACAAATTACCGTTTTCCTTTTTTATCTTTTAGAATATTATGCATATTTTTTATTTATCTAATACCTTATTGTAGAAAAATATAACATTAATACATAACTCACTTCAGCGCTAAAATCAAGTTTTGGTTACTAACAGTGCTGTAATGAGATACCTGTACATAGTTGCTGTATTTAACGATATCACCATTGTCATCAAGAACACGATAACAGGGCACCCTTTTCTCAGGAGACTCAGAAATGAATCTCATTTCAGAAGTAAATCCCACTTTCCCTCCAGGAAAATCAATGACCTGACACGGTGAGAAGAAAAATTAAATAATCTCATGGAATAAGATAACATTAACCCATTGGAAGAATTTGGGAATGAATCCTTTTTAGTTTCTCGAAGACCTCCCCAAGAAGTACTCACTGGATATTCATTCATCATTAAGATTTAGTAGTGGGTTTGTTTTTTCTTTTTTAAATGAAGTAGTCGGTTAAGATTATGGAATATTTTAAATTAAATTAATAGCTTAAATATCTTTACTTTATTATTTTAAAGACAAAAATACTTTAGATAAGTATTACTATTGTCTTTAGTTGATTATGTATGATAATGAAAATTTGAAAAAAATATGATATCCATATCCATATTATTGGAGATGTCACATTGCGGGTCTACGTCAAATACACACCGCATATAATCAGACAGGTATTAGGTATACTTCAAACTAGCACGTTGCTAATTCAACCCTAGTTTTACAGTTAGGTACACTTCAAAGTTCAAACTATTCGGATCATTGACATTTGTTTTCTTATTTATATAAAAAATTATTTATTTAAATAAATAAAGATTCATTATAAATGACGTTTAAACATATTTAAGAAAAATAAAGTTAATAATTTTGATTGTTTAGTTTGACAATTTGCAAGGTTTTAGATCACTCCAGCTTATGGCTTATATATGCTTATCGCCAGCCAGGTTGCATCCGGTCAAAACAAGTCAGACCAATATATTTTAAAACTCTAATTTAGTATTTTTATTAATTTGTAAAAACTGTGAAAGGATAATACCTTGGAGTAGGTATTATCACGTGTGAACCTTTTTAATATAATACTTTAAAACATAAATTTAATTTTTATCACGTGTTATGTTTTGATTAAAACAATGCGTTGCTTTATCAATCAAAAATAAAAATATTTACAGAAAGAAAATGGCAGTGGAATGATAAATTAATTAATTAATGAGGGTTTATATTTCTTTTTTACTTGGATAAGGAAAGGAAGATTGTAAAGATGTAATAAAAAAATATAATAAAAATTCTACAGATCTACAGGTTGGGCCCGCTGGTTCACCCTGAAACGAATCGCTGCGTAGAAGCGTGTAATTTTTATCTTCTGTATGTACACTCATATTTAAATTATTTTATATAATAATTTTATTATAATTACATTAAAATTAAATCAAAGATAATTTCTAAATAATTAATGTATAATTTCTTAATAATACATGTTCATTAAAAAATTTTATTACTCATTAAACTATAAGCGGTTAAAAAAGTTAAGTATACATATGAATATAAAAATTATAGTTTGAAATGATCGAGAGAGAAAATTTTTACTTCATACTCTGGAAATTAGGTGAAATACACATTAAAATAGAGAGAGAGAGAGAGAGAGAGAGAGAGAGAGAGAGAGAGAACACATATGAATGTTTAATTAAAAATAATTCTTTAAATTTTGTTTTCTAATTCATAATATAAAATAGATTCATACTAAATACAAAATTTTATATTATGATAGGTTAGACAAAAAAAGTTAGAGAAAAAATGAATAAATAAATAAATTGAATAAAATAAAAGAAATAAAAATCAATTTTTATTAATAAAAATAATTTCTTTTATTTTATCTCTTATCAAATAAAAGAAAATATTTCATTGTTCTTATTTTCGTTTTTTAATCCAAACGTGCTTCCTCTCATCCAATCACGCCAATAACGTTTTTAATTTACAATTTCTGAAAAAACTTGAAAAAAATTTCCACCGTGCGTTCAGAGAGAGTCTTGAATTACACGTGAAACCAACATTAATAAAGTGACATCAACATCAACTCATTAATCATGTCCGTACTTGTAGTTACTATGGATTATGAAGACAACAAATCAAATCAAGATTTTAAGGAGAAAAAAAATACACAAGTTGTGATCACAGTCCACAGATCTCAGATCTGTATTTCATAATTAGCCGTTCAACCAGATCGCCCATTTCTTTAACGATCTTGGCTGCATTTAGTACGAGATTCACCTTGATTTATCTAAAATTACTTTAAAACACTAACTAATGTAACTTTACATATTTAATTTTACGTTAAGAAATTATTTTTATATTGAAAATTGATTTTAAGTTAAAATAATTTTATATTAGATAAAAAAATATACTAAAACTATTACTAGCTCTTTTTCAAAATAAAAAACATTTTAAAAAATCATTTATTTAAAATCAATTTAAATAAAAAATTAATTAATTATATAAATGATCACTCAAACACACTTATGATTTGTTAGGAACAAAAGCTCAAATTTTAAATTAAAAGAAAAGTATAAGATTTTTTTTTAATTTTTATAAAAGTTTAAAATTGATGTATTTAAAATAATTTTATACGATTATATAATTGTAAATCATCATTAATATGTTTTTTAAAATATTTATTATAAAATTCAATAAACTTGATATATATGATAATTTGTGATTATATTACAATATAAATAATTTTATATTATAAATGCATAATTTCTTTTCTCTTATTATAAAATTTTGACATAAATTTATATTTTTATATATATATATAAATTGAACACAATACTAAAAAATTTATAACACTAACACACCATACTTAACAAATTCACATAAATTTGTATAAATATGTGGATGCGCAACTTAAATCCAAACATGTATTAAATTAAATGTAACTTACACTGTTATTTGATGATTTGTTATATATATTCATGTGAAAATTGCGAATTATTAAGGACCTTAAAATTTCATTAAGCCCCTCAAATAAATAACGAAGGGAATTAAAGAATCGATCCATCAATTTAAGGGTCTCATAGACTCTTAAGCCAACCAACTTGTAATGATAACTTGTTAATTGTGGTCTAGTTTAATTAACACTACCAACGGATTGGGTCTAGTAGAATAAAATTCTAAGGAGGACATGGCAGACCAACAATTTTCACTTTCCTATTAATTTTAACTTGGAGAACTTAATTTTCCACATTTGATATACATTTCTAAAAGTTATATTTCTTGAAAACTATAATTCATGCTAATTCTTTTTAATTCACATTTTCACAAAAAAAAATCCCGTACAAGGGTGCATATCTTACTTTTTCAAATTTAAATTTTGTTTTACAATAATAAAAACTTCATATTATTTTATTAAATTATTTAATGTTTAATAAATAATTAAAATTACCGATAAAATATCACATAAATCTTTTGATTTTAAAAAAAAAATATCTAAAAAATATTAATGATCAATCAAATTTTTTTTATTGCCAGAAAACGTGGAGAATCATATAATTCCTGGGAACATAGCTAATCCAGAGATTTAAGTCTCCACTTAAAAGAGAAGTGCTTTAACCCGTGTCTTAGATAGAATTGTCCATAGAAGAAGAAAAAAAGCAAAAAACAAATCATCGGTTTGGCTCATAGTAATCACGTACCTGATTAGGCTCATCCTCGGTGACATCTTGCTCCAATTCCAATTGTGCCTCAGCTTTGGTTGATTCATGACGCGAGAATCGGAAAAGGGTGGGTGATGAGTTATTACCCGGTAATGCATCACGGCACCTAAATGGTTGAGTTGATCGAAAAGAGGAACAAGAGGTATTATTATGGTTAAGAAATGGTCCTAACAAGAAGGCCAAGTACTTTTTGTGAAGGTGGTGATGTTGATGAATTAAGATCCTACTGGATCTTCCGAATAACCAGGATGCCATTACTCTGAATAAACAAAAAAGTTTACAAAGGAAGGAGCTAGAACTAGAAGCTAGATAGCTACAAGCAAACGGAAGCTTTATTGGTAAAATGGACGAAAGAAAGAAAGAGTTATAATGGTGGGAGGAGGGGCTAGATGTCCAAGTCCCCACTCACCACATCACACGTACTTATTGTCTTTCGTGGGGGATTGGCATGGGCATGAGATGAAAGGTGCCTAAAACTTTCAAATGAAACCTTTCAAGATGTTATCCTTCTCGTGGGACCACGTAGGATTCCAGATTGTTGTTATCTTCTACTATTATTTCCGAGGAATAGCTAAATAATTCATTGCCACATTTTTCTAATATTTGATTATTATTGAATAAATTTTTATATACTTAAATGATTGACATGGGATAAAGAATGGAAATAGGACAAGTAAGGTTGGCATTCGCTCATTATAATTTTCTTTTTCTTTTTTAGCTTTCTAAAATGGAAAATTATTTATTATATTACCATTTAGCTTTAAATTCACTTTTGATCCTTACAGTTTCACAAATGTATAATTTTGATCCCTTGAAAATAATTTATTATAACTTTGATTCTTTATATTTATAAAATTTAGCAATTTTAATCTTTGAAAATTAATTTGTTGTCATATAATAAGTGATGATGTAAAACTACACATTAAAATGACAATCTAACACATATACTTACATGAAAGAATAGTTTGAGTCGAATTGATGTAAGTTACTTCTTTTCTTTAATAAATAATCATTTGAATCAGTAAATCAAATGGTATAAGTTATTTTAGCTTAATTAATAATTTTGAGTTTGAATCCTTAATATATAATGTTAAATATTCAAAGATGAGTTTCAACACCTGTAGTAATTTTATTTAACTAAAGTAATATTGTCTTCGGAAAAGGTAATTCTAGTATTTACAAAAAAGAGTTTAAATAAATAAAGAATTCAGGTTTCTATCAAGAGTATTTTTTGTATATAAAAAAAAAAATACAATTACAGGGCGTGAACGTAGAAAAATAGGAGATGGAAATAGCCTAACGGTCAGCCTGACCGAGATGGCCCGGTAACTAAACAAAAACAAGAAAAGAAAAATAATCTTATTCAGTTATCTTTGTCATTCGGAACAAAACCTAGACGGTAACGACGCGGGAGAAGTACATGATGGAAGTGACGAAGGACCCTGATTCAGATTTCGAACTCGAACTCTACACCATCCCAAGCTCTTCAAGTAAGTAAGCACTCACCATTCTCTCTCTTTCTGTGAACCCTAATTTAGTTTGAATCTAAGCGGCGTCGTTTTGGCAGGATGGTTCGCGTGGGAAGAAATCCACGAAACGGAGAGAAGAGCATTCAAGGAATACTTCGACGGAAGCACAATAACGCGAACCCCGAAGATATACAAAGAGTACCGAGACTTCATCATCAACAAGTACAGGGAAGAGCCCTCGAGGAGGCTCACCTTCACCGAGGTGCGCAAGTCGCTGGTCGGCGACGTCACGTTCCTGCACAAAGCCTTCCTCTTCTTGGAGCATTGGGGTCTAATCAACTACGGCACCGCGCAACCTTCTTCCGGTGCGGACGCAGCAGAGGAGGAGCATTGTAAGGTTCGTCTCGAGGAAGGCGCCCCTGGTGGGATTCGTGTCGCGGCGACGCCGAATTCGTTGAAGCCTATGTTGTTGCCTCGCAATGGGAAGAGTGGGGGGAATGCGAGTGCGGCTTCTCTCAAATTGCCGCCGCTGGCGTCGTACTCTGATGTTTATGGTGATTTGATTAGGCAGAAAGAGGGCAACTGTGGCCTTTGCGGTCACAAATGTGGTTCTGGACATTACCGATGTACACAGGTTTTTATTTTATTTTATTTTTTTTATAAAAAAAATAGTTTCTTTTAAATTTTTGTGTGCTATCACGTTACTTGGTACGTACCAAGGCGGTCTATTAGCTCCGGTGGTTAAGCAGTGTGCATGATGTGCATGAGTGATGTAAATCCCTTGTGCTGTTTTTAATTCTTACGAATAAAAAAAAAATTCTTGGTATGTATAATAGTGGTTGGAAGGGGAAGGAAGATGATGAACTTAATGCTCATAGAAGTGAATATGGGAGGGATTTGAATGATTGCATGATAATTCTTCATTTCACATACTCTGGATTGAGTATAATTTTTTCTACCTCGCATTACAATTAATAAAGCTATATCTTTGACATTATTTTGCAACACATATATAATCTATTCATCTGCTGGAAAAATGGAGTCTACTGATTTCATTTAACGTCCCTATGGTCACAGAACATGTTTGAAGTTATATATGTAGGGGACATTTATCTGACTTTTTTCGGCCTCTTAAGCAAATTTTATTTCCCATGTCATTGATGTTTCTATCTGGTGTTTTGCTTATATTTCTGAAACTAGTATTATTGTTATTTATTCTATTCTTTATATATCATGGCAGGATAATTTCATTATTTGTATGAATTGTTTCAAAAGCGGGAATTACGGGGAGAAAAGGTCCGTGGAGGATTTTATATTGAGTGAGTCAAGTGAAAATAGTGGTAAGCATGACACTGTCTGGACTGAGGCAGAAACTCTTCTCCTTCTAGAATCTGTTTTGAAGCATGGCGATGATTGGGAACTTGTTGCTCAAAGTGTTCAAACCAAGACCAAACTTGATTGTATCTCGAAACTCATTGAGCTGCCCTTTGGGGAGCTCATGTTGGGCCCTGCTCACAGAAATGTTAACATTAACGATGCTAATGGCATCGTGAACAATGCAAAACAAGTTCAATCATCTTCATCTGACAACCAAGAGATTTCAAAGGCAAAGGACCAATCACCTGAGTTTACAAATGAAAATGAGCAGAACGGAGATGCTGTGAAGGAAAGTCCTTCTAAAAGACAGCGTGTTGCTTCCCTTTCACATTCCAGCAGTTCGCTAATGAATCAGGTAAGAGATAATCTTGAATTTTATTTCCTTTGTTATGATTATAAGGTATAATTTTTCAAATCTGGCTGCATTTCCCTTTTTGCTGACTTGCTTTAGGGTTATCTTAG
>PYAF01003243.1:3072429-3086379 GCA_007407185.1 Glycine tomentella
TTTTTTTTTTTTTTTTTTTTTTTTTTTTTTTTTTTTTTTTTGGACATAAAGGGGTGTGTGTGTGAATCAGTTATTTTCTTTCACGTCTCTCGGTATAACCAAGGGTTAATGGTGGTGTTTTGAATTAGGTGGGACTGATCTCTAATGTGGTTGACCCTCATATCGCAGCTGCTGCAGCTGATGTGGCTGTTTCTGCTCTTTGTGCTGAGGATTTATGTCCAAGGGAGATATTTGATGTTGAGGGTGAAGAAGGTTTAGAGATGGAGAGGTCCTCTCTATCAGGTATTTTCTATTGTATGTGTACATTAAGATGATATTCTTTTGACAAATCCTATAATTTTTAAGTAAATTTGCATCCCCTGAAACTTGTCTAGTTTCCTAGATACATGAAAAAATAATTATTGGATCCTTCAAATGCAATTTATACAAATAACGATGATGATGGTGATCTTGTCCGTCATTTTTCTTCATAACTTCTGCTGTTTTGCACGTTACCCTTTTCAATACTTACACTACTTGATTAATTTGTCAGTAAAATTAGGTTGTTTAATTAGGTGGACATTGAATTAGGAAACCATCTTATGGAGGGCAATGATTACTCGATGGTGATTTCATGTTCGTTGTTAGATGAATGTTTGAGCCAATACCTTGTGATGGTGCATTTTAGGGATTTTGATTTGATTGAGTTCCTAGAAGGTATGTTCCACAATTGGCTAAGTCAAAACCAAGGCTTTCTGCAAGTATATTTGCATAGGCCTAAGGCACCAAAAATTGGTTAGAAAGCACCAAGTTAAGGAGTATGTGATTTTGAGAGTTAGTTAGAGGACGTAGAAGGTGAATCTGATGTAAAAGGGAAAGAGTGAGTTACATGGGATTATGATGCTATTTTGTTTTTCTTCACTAAGCTTGAGCTATGAGAGATCCTTCATAGCTCGGGAGCATTCTGCTCTTTTTTCTATCTCTTTCCAGTTTTTCTTTAAATTGTCTCCCTATTTCCAGATAGGAATCACTTCCTATTTTATTTTTCGAGCAACCCATTTTAGGGCAAGGATTGCTTAATTAAAATGAACTATAAAACTTGAGGATGATGTGAAAAACTATTCAGAAAAAGGGAATAGGTAAAAAGACTGCACTAATAAATATATATTTGGGCATCGTTTGTTAATATATATTTGTGGATAAACATTGTGTATGGAGTATTGCTTTATGTCACCTTTAATCTGAGCTTGCCCTTGCAGAAATACCTTTGACACTGCGTGTAAGAGCTGCCACTGCAACTGCTCTTGGAGCTGCTGCTGCACGAGCAAAGTTGTTGGCAGACCAGGCAGACAGAGAGATTGAACATTTAGTAGCAACTATAATTGAAGCACAGGTCCTAGTTCATGATTTTTTACATCTTCCAAGTCCTAGCTCCAGCCGAATTTCTCTGGTTTAGGTATCCATTTGAGGGATTAACTATTTTTTCTTTGCTTATTTGTTAACTAGATTGATAAAATGCTACAGAAGGTTAAACATTTTGACGATCTGGAGCTGTTGATGGAAAAGGAACACGCTGAAATGGAAAATCGAAAAGATTCTATCTTGACTGAACGGATTGATGTGTTACGGAGAACATTTAGATCTAGAGTCACTAGATGGAAGGATTATTCTTATGTAAAATTTTAGACCAGTTTGTATGTATGTGTATAGTAAGATCACTGTTCACTATCATTTTACATCATGAAGTACTGTAACATTTATTATTTATTGTACCATAATCCAGTGATCAGCTAACGGCTTTTAGAAGGTTATATCTTAGATACTATCTAAACCTTTTGGTTAGCTTTTACGTGCTGCTGGATACTTATAATTTTGGCTTTTGAATGGGTACTATAAATTCATGTAACTTGTAATGTAATTAAATTGTACAAAATTCAATTTCTTTCATTTATAAAGTTCCTTGTCAAGATACTTACACTGTATCATCGAAAATGCCCAGGTGCAGAAGTGATCTATCTTGTTCCAAATTCATCGTTCGAATTTATATATTTGTAATATCAAATAAATTATATTTATTTCTTGAAAATATATTTAATTAAAGATAATGTTTAAATAAAAACTTGATTACGTAATTATTAAGTTGTATAAATTTCTCTTTAATAGTCTATATTTGAAGAATTGTATTACTATTTAATAGTATAACATTTTATGGATGCAATATTTGATATTTTTCATTTTTTATAATATTTTCTTCCAAGAAAGATAAAAGTAAGACCAAAATTGAAAATTGTAGTACAAATTATTTTAAATTAGATTGGATGGGATTTAAATTTTAAATAAAGTTGATTGAATGATGAATCAAGAAAATCGTGATTGAATCAAATGATTTTTTTCCTTAAAACTAATACAATTTGCTATTCTTATCAGAAAATATGGACCTGTTTGTTTATTATTTAAAAAAAAAACTATTTTTTTTTGTCTCTAAAATCAAAATAAAAAGATTGCTTGACAATGAGTTTTGTCATTTGTGTGAAATTATTTTTAAAAAACATTATCTGTGTTTTCGTTTTCAGAACATTTTAGCTGGAAGGGTGAGAGAGACGGAGACCTTGTCTGAGAGCTGGTAGTTTGAGTGGGTCCCCCTCATGTCCTCATCCACGTGGGCATCTAAGCCGATGGAGGAGCTCTATGAGGAAACTGGAAACAGGATTACCATCTTGACCCGGCATCTATTGCCAATGTTGACTTCCAAATTATGTGGAGTTTTGTTTTGTTTTTGTGAAAAATTTGTAGCTCCTTACGTGTTTAGATTTTGGATTGGATTAGTCACATGTCTCTTTTGTACTTTTGTTGTGGGTTTATCTGTATTGATGAAAAGTGAGAGTACATGGCGTGTGAAATGGGTGTTACTGTTGAATGTATCAACTGATTGATATTTATTCCAAATAAGTATGGACAGGACACTATGTGTTTGTTACAATTACTTGTCAGTTAGATTGTTTCAAATTGTGATTTGGCAACAATAATTGTAGATAAAATATCAAGATTTTAGATGTCACCCAATTGCATAATAATTGTGTTTAACGTCTAGCTAGGTTAGTCACGTTTATCTGCTTCATTTATCAAAATTTTTAAAATCTCCATCGCTATGATTATTACAACAACAAATAAGACTTTCAGTGTAAAAAAAAAAAAAAAACAACAACAATTAAGACTTTGGAATGGAGAAAAAAACCACACCCATACTTTATTATTAAAAAAGATGAGTAAGAAAAAATGAAATGTAAAATGCACTAAACAAATAAAATAATAAAAAAATTCAACAACAGTAAACTAAAATGATGATTTAATGGTTACACAATTTGGATGTAATTTTATGCACAGGATAAGAGCTTGTGAAGTGGATTATTTTCCCCTGATCTTTTGAGGGCTACAGAGCACATGGTTGTCAAATGGAACCTTGTTGTTATCAAGGGTGAAACTGAAAAGGGTATGATTTCATTTCCTTCCAAAGGTTACCATTTTACGTTATACTAATTTTACGGAAATATGATCAGATAAACATGTCCTTTGAAAAAGCATGCACTAGCTTTGCTCTTTTTATCATCCCTATTAGATTGGCTTTATTCATTTGTTGTTATTGAAAGCGTAGATGGTGAGAAGTTGAATGCCGCCTATATCAGTGTTGCATGAATGCGGTTGCTCCATCCTTCTGTTACCTAAGGATATTTTGGAGGCATGGTTGCCACCTAAGTGTTCCATTCATATTTATTAGTTATTACAGAACTTTATAGTTTATACACACAATTTACCAAAAACTTGAGTTGCCACCTTCCGGATTGATCCTTATTGCGGGTTATTCAAAAGATGATTCTGACTCTTTGCTCTTCCGGAAAACGTAGGATAGTCCCAGTAGAAAGGTAACTCTTACGGTAATTGTAAGAACATTGGGAAAATCTATGTGCTCCTAATTTTCTGCTCCAAATCATATTTCTGGATGAGCCAAAATCAGTGATGGGCGAAGACACGAGACAGAGAGCTGGATGCATGGAGAGACAAAAAAAAAAAGAAAAAAAAAACCCCAGGAATTTTTAATGATTTTAATTTTTATTAATGTATTTTCTTAATAATTGATATAGTACTTATTTAATCCCTAATATATCATCTATTTATTTAATAAATGATGTGAAATTCTATCATTTGTTGTTGATCTACTTTAAAACGAGTCAACATTACATCATATTGAAACTATACCTATTCTGATCTGAGATGGATCAACAATGAAGAAAAAAGTATCGTGTCATTAATAATTTCTTTCAGGGTAGATAGTAGATACTATCAAATAATTTCTTGAGAACTAATATAAAGAATTGACATAATTTGTAGATTGCAACCACTAAATTATATATATTTTTCTGCCTCCTTCCCCACTCCCTTAGCACCATCAGTCTAGTTTATAACTCACTTCAATTCAACATTCATATTCCTTGCCAACTGCTACAACTTTCTTTCCCTTTTTTTGGCCTATACAAGTAAATTTTTAGACATAATCTTCAGTCTCCATCTCCCAGACAAGTAAATTCAACACCAGATATAGATCCTTGCCACCATAATGCTGTAATTGATTTGACGCAAAAGTGTACACATTATTTCTTATTCCAATCCAACTGTGTCCAATGAACTCTTTAGTACCTCTATTTTCCACAGCCTTCCTCATTCGAACCATGGAATCCCATCTACCCCTCATTTGATATGCTTGAGCCAACACCAAGTAAGGTAAGGATGTCTGTGATTCCCTATCCATTATTTTCTTTGCAACTCCTTCTATAATTTGCAAGTCTCCATAAATTGCACATGCAGAAAGAATTGACCTCCAAATGTCAGAGGTAGTTCTATATGGCATTGTTTCTATGATATCAATGGCTTCTTTGAGCTTACCAGCTTTACTCAACATCTCCACAACACATGCATAATGTTCTTCTCCTGGTTTTACTCCGAATTCCATCTCCATTGAGGAAAATATTTCGATTCCTTCATCAACCAATAACCCATAGTTGCATGCTAGTAGAACTGCAGTAAGTGTTATTCGATCTGGTAGCATGCCTTCTCTAGTCAATAATTCCCTGAAGAGGTCCATGGTCAAAGACACTCTGCCATAGTAAGTCAGTCCCATCATTATAGTGTTCCATGATACCAAATCTTTTATTTTCATTTCATTGAAGATATTCAAGGCATCACCAATAAAACCAAATTTAGCATACATATCCACAAGTGAATTGGCAACAACTGCATCTGACTCAAAACCCAATTTAGGAACCAAAGAATGGATTTGATTACCCACTTCAACTGGTAAGAAAATCGAAACAGAACTCAAGAGAGAGCTAACCATGTATTCTGTTGGCCTGATATTCTTCCTCAAGGTCAGCACAAAAAGTTGAAAAGCATCTTCCCCGAAATCGTGTCTAGCAAAACTTGAAATCATGGAATTGCATAGAGGCGAATCCCATTGATCTTGTTTCTTAAATAGCCGAACAGAATCCTCCAATCTGTTGCATTTGGAAAAGAGGTCAATAGCAGCACTGGATACAATGCTATTATAAATAAATCCCATCTTGAAACAAAAGGCAAAAACCTGCTTACCCTTGTCCAAGTCTCGCAAGTTAGAACAGATACTCATCAACACTGAACACGTAAACTGATCAGGTAACAACTCAGAACCTCTCATCCGATAGAACTGCTCTAATGCCAACTCAGGGTGTCCAGCACTATGACAGGCCCAGATCAAAGAGTTCCAAGATATAACATCAAACTGCTTCATAATCATAATCATACCAAAAGCATATTCAACAAGACCAAGCTTTCCATACATATTTATTAACGAATTCCCAAGCACTACATTATCCAAATCCACGCCAGTTCTGATCATCCTACAGTGAATCTGCTTAGCATGAGAGGGACTTGACACGAGTGACATCAAAATGGAGAAAGTAAACCCACTTGGTCTGACACCAGTGCCTTGCATTTCAACAAAAAGCTCCAAGGCACGACTTAAATACCCACTGGAAGCATAACCCGAAATCATGGAATTCCAAGAAACGACATCTCTAACAGGCATTGCATCAAACATGTGGCAGGCCTTGCGAAGATGGCCACTTTTGAGCAACCCTTTTAAGCAAATGTTCCAGGAAGTGGAGTTCTTGTGGGAAATATCGTCAAACACCTTCAGTGCATCGTTAATGTGGCCGAACTCAGAGTAAAGGTCGAGGCAGCGATTACCCAAATATGTGTAGGTGTTAAGTCCCGATTTGAGGAAGTGGGCATGCACGATTTTGACAAAGTTAAGGGATTTTTGAGATAAACAGTGGTTTAGGAGGAGAGAGCAATATGAAAGAGAAGGGTAAGGACCTTGGGCTTGCTTCAATAATGGGTACATGCAAATGCTAATGCCACGCCCACAACTACAAGCCACAGGCACATTTGAGAGCTATCGAAGGCACTCCAAAATTAAACAGTGAATCACACGCTTCATCAAATTTAAGGGTACGGTTCCAACCCTTCTTGATACTGATACCATCAGACCACTAGCTCTAGGTCAACGTGTTTTTGTTAGAAAATTAGAGAAAATTAGACAGAACAGAGGAGATTCTATTAATTTGGCACACAAGTCACAAGCTACACGGATTAGTATTTAGCATTCTATTTATAGGAGAGCAACCATAATTATTATATAACTCCTCCTTTAACACATTTAATGAGCATAATGACCATAACTCTTGTAATTCTTAGTGATAGTACATACTACATACTGTAAGAATAATGTAGCTTAATGCTTACTAGTAACTCTTCTAATTCCTATGTAACCACGGTAATTAATAAGATTCATATATATTAGTGTTAACTTTTAACATTCCTTTGTAAAAAAAAAAAAAAAAAAAAAACTTCTAGCATTCCTCTCGTCTATTTATTTTCAGCTATTATTTGTATTAGATTAGATAGATTTGTTAAGTAATTTAAATTTAAAAGATGAAGAATAAAACAAATATATTTTACAAAATCTTAAATAATTATTTTTACAAGAAAAAAAAGAGAAGAAAAAACACTAAATTACAAAAAAGAAAAATGTATTTAAACATATTTGTATTATATACATTTGTTAGGCCATTGCTTCCGTGTAAACCATTATTAACTCGCCCTTTGATTAATCAAGGTGTACATTTTTAGTATATACCCCTCCCCATTGAAACTTCTCCCATTTTCCTCTTCTCGGTACTCTCCACCCCTTCTCTCCCAGCCTCCGCCGCTGTCCACCGTGCGTTGTCGTCGGAGATGATAACCGACGGCGGCATCACTGACCCACCCTTTTCTCCGCTCGCTTTATCTCCCTCCTCTTCCCTCTTCCGACGGCGTCTCCGTAGCCATCATTCCCACCTTTCATCGTCCCACAGCGCCTTCCCTTGCTCCATTCCTATTCCTGGTAGTGGCAGAAGGCCTTGCAGGCTTGTTTATCAGAGCCTCTGAATTGGGTTTTTTTCTAAGATTTTAAAGTGGCAGAAAATGTACAGTTCTCACTGCTACAATACGCAGATGATTCAATTGTTGTGGGAGATCCAGATATGGCTAATCTGTGGGCTTTGAAGGCAATATTCAGGAGCTTCGAGATGATGTTCAGGCAGCGAGTCAATTTCCACAAAAGCAATATCTATGGAGTGAATGTACATAGAAACTTTCTTGATGCAGCTAAAACATTCTTACATTGTAATGTTACAGATTTACCTTTCAAATTTCTGGGTCTTCCAATAGGAGCCAATCCGAGACAATGGTGGAAGCTTTTAAGAAGAAGCTGGCAGTGTGGAAGGGCAAACATCTTTGAATGGGTGGACGCATTGTACTTACTAATTATGTGCTTAACGGTTTGCCCCTGTACTTCTCCTTTTTCAGGGCTCCGAGAAAAGTAATTCATTCACTTGTAAGCATCCAGCGCAAATTCCTCTGAAATGGATGGTCTGAAGCTCAAAAAATTAACTGGATCTCTTGGGACCGAATGTGCCTATCAAAGAAGCAAGGAGGATTGGGCATCAAAAATCTGGAACTGTTTAATGTCAGTTTGTTAGCCAAATGGAGATGGAGAATCTTATCAGAGCAAAATGTGATTTGGCAGGGACTCTTATCTTTCAGGTATGGATCTATACAAAATGGTTTGGTTCAATCCCCCTCTAATTCGATGTCACTATGGTGGAAAGATATGATTGGAGCTGATTTAAATTCGCTGTGTCCCATTCAGTGGTGCTCTAACAATCTTAAAAGGATAATTGGCAATGGAGATCATACTCGTTTTGGTATGAGTGGTGGGTGGGGGAAAAGCCACTGAAGGATAAATTCCCACGACTTTTCCATGTGTTAGTAAAGAAAGAAGTTTTTGTATCTGAGTTTTGGCAGATGGGAAGGCCAAAATTTTGTGTGGTCTCTGCGTGGAGACGCCCACTGTTTGCGTGGGAAGATAGTTTAGAGCAAGAACTTTGGGAGGCTGTTCAAAATGTGAGACCGCAGATTGATTCTACAGATAAATGGATATGTAGTCTCGAACCTTCTGGCTTGTTTTCGGTGGCATCAGCGTATAATTTATTGGCTGATTCATGTCGAGTTATTTTGGATTTTGAGATTGATCTTATAATTATGGGCTAATTCTGGTGTTCAAATGTGCCCTCAAAGGTTCTGATCTTCTCATGGAGATTGATGCTGAACCGATTACCAACTTGTGAGCAATTATCTAAACGAGGTATTGTTTTCCAGCAACTACAACAATCATGCACTCTCTGCCAAGGTGCTATAGAGGATCTTAATCATCTATTCCTGCAGAAAGCATTTGGAAATAAATTTTCAAATGACTGGGAATTGATTTTGTTTGTCCACAGAATATCAAACAGCTATAAACGCACATTGTTTTTATGGCTAGAAGCTTCAAGGCTCGTGGGATGAAACACCTTTTTTGGCATGTCACTTGCTGGAATATATGGTTAACAAGAAACCACAGGATCTTCAGAGGGGAGCCAGTGGTGGTGGCACACACAACCTGAAATAATTGAATTCCACAGCACAGATCATGGATCAACCTTACTATCAAAAACCCTTCTCGCCTCCCTGATTCTGCCGGCATTGGCATAACCAGATATCAAAGCTGACAAAGAAAACTCGTCCACATCCCTCACAAAACTCACAACGCGAGCAGCACTATCTAAATCACCACACTTCCCATACAAGTTAATCAGCGAGCTGTACAAGACCCTGTCAAGCTCCAACCCCATGCCATCAACGAAACACGAGCATGGACTTGCTTCCCACTGTCGAGAAGGGTCCGAGTTCACGCTCTTGAAGAGGAACAGCGCTTTTCCGGGATGCCCATGTCGGGAATAACTGTGAATTATGGAATTCCAGACAAGGTTGTTCTTTGAGGGCATGTTATTGAATCGAGAGTGGACTAGTTGGAGGTGTCCCGTGTCCGGACTTGGCAAACGCGGAAACGACCATGTTCCACGAGAAGTTGAACTTGATACCTCTATTAAACTAAAACAACTACACATCAGTTTTATGTACTCGATGGTTTCATGAGTCCCTCTATTAAAAATTAAAATATTAGGCAATTAATTTCTATTTTGGAGTAGAATAGCCATCTTCTCTTCATTAAATTGTTATGTTTCCTCCCTTTGATGAATTAGTGCTCAAGCTCTACCATTTGAATCCAATGTTAAGAAGAAGAAAAAATCTATATATAAATTAATAAAAAACAAAATATTGAGAATCAATACTTCAAAGTGTGGTAAGTACATTAGTTAAGAAAACTATTTACTTATACAAAAAATTGCTTAGTAATCTCATAATACAGCAAACCTCTTATTATGAAATAATCTACATTAATGAATTTCTTCACCTCTTCCTCTTTTAGGCCGTTTGTTTTTATGAAATTAGGAAGGAAGGAAGAGGAGAGAAAAAGTGAGGATTATTATATCTTCCATTGTTTAGTTTTTCATTATCCCTTCCTCTTATAGCTTTTCATAAATTTTTTTAAGGATATGTGTGTGGGTGGGTCGAGAGAGAGAGAGTGACCCCATAAACAATGGGCTTAATTGGGATAGTTTTTGAACCAGGCAAATGGTTGGGCCTAAATCTACACCATGATATATCCAGCTGAGCGTTACTTTGATGAATTTTGGACAAAACAAATAATGATGAGTTTATTAATATAATCTACCTTTGGAAAGAAGAAATAGAGAAAAAAGGAAATAAATGGTTACTTTAATAATTTGATATAAAAAATTGTAAAATTAACTTAAAAAATTATATAACATTTCTATTTTATTCATATCATTAATTTTTTAAAAAAACTAATTACTTAAAATAATTAACTAATTTTCTCTACTTTTTGTTTTAAGCATCCAATCCTAAATAGTATATATTCAAATAGAGAAAGGATGTCATTAGGGATGGAAATGAGCCAGAGCGCCTATCAAGGGTCTTTGGCCTGACCTGTTTAAGACCTGACTTGACTTATTTTTTGAAAACTTGTTTAAATAAAAAGGTCAGACTCAAGTTAAAAAAAAACATATTAGATCTGTTAGACTAAACTATTTAATATATATATATATAGTCAATTTGTCATACCCTAATTCTATTCGGGTCCCAAAAGAAATGGAAAACAAAAATATTTTAAAAAATAATTATTTAAAAAAAGGAAAACAAAAAAAAAAAGAAAAGGGAAATGATGAAATGGAAAGAATAAAAAAAAAGGGAAAGAAAAATATTAAAACTGAAAAAAGGAGAAATAAAATGTAAAAAAAGGCAAAAGAAGATAATAGAAAAAGGAAGAAAGGAAAGAAAAATATGAAATGAAAGAAAGAAAGATAATAAAAAGGAAAAAGGAAAGGAAAATAATAGAAAAAAGAAAAGAAAAGAAAAGAAAGATGATATAACGAAAAAGAAAAAAAGAAAAATAAGGGAAAGTAAGAAAGATTGGAATAAATTTGATTTTAAATTTATAAATCTCTATATTCATATTTACGATGGACTTTATAATAAACTCGTAGGTTAAGTCAAACTTTTAAATAGGTCAAGTCAAACTTAAAAAAAATCTATAACAAATAAATAGGTTAAGTCAGACTTTTTAAATTAGATCAAGGTCAGAACTAACCAAACCTGACTTGAACTCACATATTTCCACACTCTAGGTGCCATAAAAGTAATATAATATATAAATTAACCATAACCATGAATAAAAAAAAAAAAAAAAAAAAACACATCATTCGCGTGGAACACTACACAGTTAGAAAATTCAGCAAAAAAAACAACACAGTTAGAACAAAAAGCATACGAGATATACAGAGTTGTGATTGTTTTCCATATCTATAAATTTTTAGAAATGTTATTATTTATGAAGACTGTTTTCCATACTTTGATGATTCAAGTGTCACTACAGATATTCATCTTTTATCACATCCTCCTGTCATTTACCATGATAATTCTCCTGCTCCATTACAACCTCCCACTTCAGTTCATAGTGAGTCCGAATAATCTATTTCCCAATTTGCATCTGTTGACATGATGTTTCAACTCATGACACATCATCTTCAGCAGAGAACCAACCTCAACTTCCCCGATTTGATAGACCAAAGTCAAGACCACATCAACAATCTGGCACTTCCCTTTCTGAATCAGAGGCATCTTCTTTTCGAAGACTCATTGGAAGATTGACTTATCTTACCAATACTAGACTATACATAACCTTTGCAATCCAACATTTAAGCTAGTTTGTATCCAACCCTACTGATGCTCATCAGCAAGTTGCACCTAGAATTCTGAGGTACCTTAAGGTTGCTCCTGTTCAAGGCCTTTTTTTTTTTGGCTAACGACACAATCCAATTAAAAGATTTTAGGGATTCTGATTGGGCTGGATGCATTGATACTCACAAATCCATCACTGGATATTCAGTTTACCTTGGTTCCTTTCTTGTCTCTTGGAAATCCAAGAAGTAAGCTACTGTTTCTCAAAGCTCCTCTGAAGCTGAATATAGAGCCCTTGCCATTGTCACTTGTGAACTACAGTGGTTAACCTTTTTACTTCAAGATCTTCGCGTTCCTTTTCAGCAACCAACATTGCTATTCTGTGATAACAGGTCAACATTACATATAGCTGCCAACCTTGTTTTCCATGAAAGAACAAAATATATTGAAATTGATTGTCATATTGTCCGCGAAAAGCTGCTCTCTGATCTTATCAAGTTGCTTCCCATTTCTTCTACCAACCAATTAGTAGACATCTTCACCAAAGCTCTTTCTCCAGGTGCATTCCAATTTCCTCATTTCAAGCTGGGAATGATTGACATTCATTCCTCAGCTTGAGGGGGATCTTAGCATATACAGATTGTACTTAACCACTAGCTAGTTATGTTAACTAAACATAGTTAGTTTGTTAGTTAGTGTGAGTAGCTGGTTAGCTTCAACTGAAAGTTAATTAGTTGTCCCGATTCAGTTAACAACTATTTGTATATAAGCTTGTACTATAATTATAATTGATAACACAATAGAAAGAATCATTATTCTTGATCTCTTTCTCTTTGAGTTTTCTATTACTTCTTCTGCAAACTTTTGGATTTTTCTTGCCTCTCATAACTTCCACGATTTTCATGACTCTTTGTGCCTTCAACTTATAAAAACTATTAATAAGGACGTTTTGACTTTGACCAACTAGACTCCTAGTCTTCTAGATGAGTTGCATCATATTTCCCTAGAGGTTTTATTTGTTTAGTATTATATAGGTGCTAGATTTCTTGATCATTGTCTGGTTCTGTTTGTTGGCTGTAGCTCAAAAAACATACAATTTGATGAATGAAAGAGATTCATGCATAACATTATTTTTTGTGAATTTATTCTCGATCCCTAGTAATTAATTGACCCGGTGGTAGTCTATCTCACGTTCTCTTTTATTGATCTATATATGTATCTTGAGACACACGTAAGATAACTATCCACATTCAGAAAGTCAACGAAGAAGATTTTAAGTTTTTTTTTTATTTTCTTTCCAACAGGCTATAACACAGAATGTGTGAACTGTGAAGTCATGAGGAACCAGTTGTCACTTCTAGAAAGCGGGAAAAAAATGGAAGAATATATAATTCACAATGCTAATAACCGGTGTCTATAAATATTATATATATATATATATATATATATATACACACACACATACGTAGCTAGGATAAGAAACAGCTATAAGATGCCGCTACCACAAAATATATATGTTTTACTCAACAGTCATACATGTGCACGCATGTCATTTCAAAGTAAAAGTGCATTTCCTTAATGCAACAAGTAAAGGTATATATCATCTGCATGCGTCTTCTCAAGAAAAAGAATGTCGTCACTCGTCAGTGCTGATACTAATTAAAAATTAAAATTAATATCTTTTTTATTAAAATTGATAGTAGATGAATTCAATAATAAATAATGATGAAATTGAAAAAATAAAAAAGGAAAGAATATAAGGAAAGTCAAATATTATTAGCCCGCAGGTTTACAAAGCATTGATAAATCCTTGGCTGCGGGGGCCGCTGCTGCAGTATATACATAACAAAAAATGGCTGTTTGGGTCTCTATTCTCTCTATATATCTTCTAAACTTCTAATTGATTTGACGTAATATAAATTGGCCAGTCGGTAGATTTTATGGGTCAAGATAAAACTGTAAATAAAGCCCTTTATAAATAAATATACATTACATAAAAAATAAATATGTAATTTAATTAAAATAATATATTTTATTATACTTATTATATAAATAATATAATTTTAACAAATTTTGAAAATATATATTATATTTTTATCCAATTTATTTTTATGTTATAATCTATTATCCAATTTGTATATCTTTAAAATATACACACGAATATATATATATATATATATATATATATATATATATATA
>PYAF01003243.1:3086479-3106319 GCA_007407185.1 Glycine tomentella
AATTTCCAATAATTTTTAAGGTCTCTATTTTTCTTAAACAATTGTTGATAAAATTTAAAACAATATTATTTCATTGTTAAAAAATTAAGAGTCAATTTTGCTTTTAAACTTTAAATATGATATCAAAATATAATAAATATTTTATATAATTAAAATTGTTACAATGAATATTTTGTTGTGTAGAATGATAACAATTAAGACCAAACTTAAGTTCTCATAGCTTTAGTTTTATAATATGTGATAAATTATTATAATTTGTTGTTGGTTAAATTTAATATATTAATTAAAATATAATTTAATTTAATTTTTATATTTGACCTCTTCAAAGAAAATGTTCGAACTCCATCATTATCGTTTATTATTAACAAAATATAATCATTTCATATTAAAGTAACATATTTTTTTATTTAATTAGTTTATTTTGATCGATTATGATTTTTATTATATTTTCACATCCAACTTGACCAATGTCGATTTGATTTTCTCCTATCTTTTTCCCCAAAACAAGTCAACGAAAATAAAATTCTCTTAGTAAAAAAGAAAGAATTAGAACAAAAAAACCCATCCTTGATCTCATCATAGAAACTCAATTTTTGCACCAAAAGGATGCCAATTAAATGTTTATAATTGTCGAAAGAAACTAGAAATATAAGCAAATAAAAATGCATTTGGTGAATTGGACTTGTGGTTGAAGTCGCACAAATATGGTTTCACGTTAATTAGCAGAAACCAATAGGTACTCGCAGCAACCATCATCACAAGTTCAGAACTACGGCTTGGAGTTGGTGCATGCTGCTTCTCTAACCTCTTTTCGAATAAAATGAGTGTTGCTTGTAAACCCAAGCAGCATGGTGATTGCAAATTGCAAGGGAGGGCCAAATGCTGCTGCTGCTGCTGCTAATAGTAATAATTGTAAGTACTCATTTTCTCAAGTACTTGTTGTAAATAGTACGTGGGACCGTGTCTGTTTGAATAAATGCTCAACAAGTATCGATAAAGAAATAAAATAAAATGAATTATAATTTTTTGTTATAATTTATATGCTTCTATTTTTTTTAAATCTCTCATTCAATTTTTCTGTGCATAACTTGATTTTGATTTACGAAAAAATATATTTTATTTTATTTTCTATTATTATTTTTTAGAAGATATCCAACCGCGTTCTACATTGATCGACAACGTTTGTTTTTATCAGAACGTTTCTAGTAAGTACCTGTGTTTTTAAAAAATATATATATATATATATATATATATATATGTTTGAATTTTTAAGCAATAAGTCAAGGTTTGTTTTTCATTAAAATAATGAGAAAGAAGAAAAAGAAAGTAAAGTTTAAGTGATGATGGAGGACGTAATTGTTTAATAATCTGTAATGGAGCTGTACTGTAGGGTCCAAAAGATTTTACGAAAATGATCATAGGATCAATATATAGGATTCGCTCGTTGGAGCAATGAGAGGTAGATGACATATGTAATTAATGGGAAAGAGAGAGGAAACATATATTATAATTATGATATATATTTGTTCATGTTTGTTTTCAACAAAATCTCAACGCCATGAAACAAAAGGAGTTAAATATCATATCTTTCGCTTTCAGGTAGCTAGAGAAGAGTAATGAAAAACTCCAATAATTGATGAATGAGATGACCTTGTATCTACTTCAAGCTTCTCTATTTTTGACACAGCAGCATCGGTTTCCAGTAGTATAGAGAAGTACGTAATGTTTGTTGTATGGTACACTCCATTTAAATAATGTGACATGTTTTTAAGTACGGACGTACATAGCATTGCTTCCCCCTCATTTTTTTTTAACTCTTAAATTATTTAACATTTTAATATTTTGTTTATTATTTTTATTTGGGGTTATAGTTTCAAATATAATATTGTTTATCTTTTTTTCCCTATTTTCTATAGTATTTATATTGAAAATAATAGTATTTATTTATTTTTTAGACAAATATATCATTTCATTTTTATGGTCGTGAAGGAAATTATATTATTTTCTCCTTTTTTTTAGACAAATTTTTCAAGCATTGTTTTTCCCTTTTTAATGGTATTTTCCTTTTACAATCTATTGTTATTATTTGAAAGTTTATAAATGATTATATTAACAATCAAATATCCTTATTAATCTTTGATGTTTCGCTATTTGATGGTTATTGTCTATTTTGGAAAAAATTATGGATTTAATTTTTATGGAAAATAACAACTTACCTGTTTTTTCATTGATAAATTCTATCCAATTATCTCTTCGTAGTGTTAGTGGCTTAGTGGATGACATTTTAAGGACCATTAACTTGACTAAGGACCAAATAAGCCTCACCCAACCAACCAACCAATGGTGTTTTAAAAGCTATAAGAACCTTAAATTGTGGATATATATTTCCTTTGTCAAAGCAATGATATATGTGTTGGGGAGTTTGATTAACACTCACTCTATAAGAACTGATTTTTACATATACCAACTACCCATCTCTCTGCATCTACACATCCATGATTGTATGAGCTACTACCACGTTGCTTGGGAAACATTCAATATTAATTTGTTAACAATCAAAATGATAAGCAGATAATGATCCTTGAACAGAAATTCGTAATGGGGAAGGTAGCTATGATTATCTGTTGATGCATTGGAAAGAAAGATGAATTAAGATGACTATGATGATTCATGATAGCTAATTAATTCACTTCACAATTTAGTGCTGCTCCTATGTGGGTCTCTGAAGCCGTTTTAGATATGCTGTGGCATTTAATACTTAATGAAGAAATAAATAATTCCAAGTTCCCGGTTTTTATATATAGGAGCCGAATGTATTGAAATGAAGTCCCTACATAATGAGGGCAGTGCCTTTAAATCTAATAGGCTTTTCAATCTTTCTTTTTTTAAATGATTGATTTGATTCAATTTGTGTGTTATATATCTTTCATTGTCAATGGTTTAAGATTTTAAGTAGGGAAATTCTTAGATGGTTGACTCTAATACTCTTAGACCTCACCTAGGTAAAAAAAATGAACTTCATTGGGTGTTCTCTAACTAGAAAATAGAAATATTAGTGAAATCTGTCTTCTTGTAAGTTACTACCATTGATAAATGTATATATTTCCAATCTAGTAGTTGTATGTGGTTTATAGAGGACGTGATGATAAATAAGTCATATGTGGTGGGACAATTGTCAGGTTCATTTCAAATTAGGGATGTGTTGTGGAATATCTGCTACTTCCACTTGCTAAATGGTAAATCTTATTGTAGAATTCTGGTATGAAGTTAGGTAAGCTCACCCGATGGAACAACATTAGATTTATTAGGAAGACGTTTATTTAAGTTTTTTGAAAAGATATTTTTTTTACATGAAAAGGTAAAAAAAAAAAAAAATCTTAAAAATAGTTTTTGTTGAAGAATGACTCATAAAAACCCTCTTATTCAATGAGAGGATTCAGATTTATAATAGAGTATATTTATAGGAGTAGAAATATATTAAAAGTTGATTTTTTGTTTGGTTAAAATATAAAAACTTTTAAAAGTATGTTATAATTTTAGTCTTTAATGAAAGGTATTCCAAATAGTTTTTTAATATTATAGAATTTTTTAAATTTTCATTTTTTAAAAAATTTAAACAACATATTTACAAAAATTCAAAAAAAAAAAAAAAAGAAAAATCTTATGAGAAACAAATGAGTTCAACAACTTCGGCGTACCGTAAAATCTTTAAAAGAAAATCACTTTTTCTTATCACCTAAAAATCATTGTTGAAAGTTTAAATAACCACACCCTAAAAACATGATATGAGAATAATTTCCTTAAAAGTGTGAGAGGGTTCACATGAAATTTAAGATAGAAAATTGTTAGCAATTCCGGAAGTTGAAATGAAAAGGATTAGGATGGAGACGTGGCAGATTTTTGGTTCCACGAAAGTAAAGAGAAAAAAACAGGAAGCAATACAAAGCACAATGAAAAAGCATAAAACCAATAATGTTCAAATACAATTGATAAATAAATTATTCAAATTTTTAAGCATGTCGACAAGAGTTTAATTTTCTAATCGTACATATAAAAAAATTCTGATTATTTTTCTATGACTAAAAGATTAGTCTCATAACTTTGTTATTAGAATATTTTGGTTTAATTAAAAATAAAAAAACAGAGAAATGAGCGAAATGTGAAACGAACTGCCTACAAAATCTACCATATATCTTCCCCATCTAGAATCCCTTGACTTTTGGAACTCTCTTAATTCTTTCTTTCTCTCTCTGTCTCTCATTTAAAATCTTCCTCACCAAGAAATTAATAGCATCATCCCACCGTTTGAGCCAAACTCTGACGTCCTTCAACACATCACATAACTCTGCACCCTCCTCTGTTTTCAAACACATAAATTCATCTTTTCCTAAAAATAAAAATCAGAACAAGAAACAGAGAACATAGCACGCTCCTCTGTTTTGAAACAGAACAAGAAACAGAGTGAACAAAGAACCATCGCCATGCTTGATCCGATAACACCCCACCCCACCAATTCTTTCGAATTGTACGACGCAGCACCACACAAACCTCACACATGGGAAGCTACGAACAATTCCACTTTGTGGCCTTCGAAACCGGCTTTCGAGGAGGCAGAGGTTGATGATTCCGGAATATGTTCACCTCCCATGTGGACAACGAGCCCCGCACGCCGCAAGAACAACCACCGTAGCCTCTCGCCGACGTCGAGGACGCAAGCCATAGTGACTGGGCAGAGGGAGCTCATGGAGATGGTGAAGAACATGCCAGAGTCCAACTACGAGCTCTCTTTGAAGGACCTCGTGGAGCACCACAGGGTTGTTGATGCTACTAGACAAGAGAAAAACGTGGTGGAAGAGAGAAAAAACATGAGCAGCGGGTACATGAAGAGAGAAAAAAGTAGAAAGGTCGATAATAATAATAATAATAATAAGATGGCACAGGTGAAGAGGAACGGGAACATAGATCGTGGAGGGTTCTACCTCAAAATGGGGCTTCCTTTTTCTTTTGGATCAAAGGACAAGAAGAAGAAGATGAAGAAGAAAAATGAGTCCTTGGGGAATAGTAGTAGTTCGAGAGTTACCCCTAAACCTTCTGATGGATCAGCAAAGGGTGGTGGTGTTGTCGATAAGGAATGGTGGAAGAAGAGTCCTTTGGCGTGTAAAGAGAGTGATAGTGGTGAATCAAGTATCAATAGTGAGAGTGGGAAGAGTTCTGGTAGCAGTAGTAGCAATAGCAGCAGTAGCAGGAGTAACAGCAGGTATGTTCCAACGTCATTCCAACCAGTTGAAATTAAAAATGCAATTTTTTTCTCTTTTCTTTATGTGTTGAAATGAAATGGTGGAGAGAAATCAAGTAATTAATGGTGTGCTCTTCCTAAATAGGAGAATTTATTTAGGGGAACTTTGGTTTGAGTTATGATCAGATAGCTATTAATTGCAAAGTACATGAACTAAAATCTTGGACAAAATTTAAACCGAGTTCTTTATAGAGGTGCTTTTGATGTGATTCTCTGATCAAAATTCCAGTTTAACATAACCTATGTTGACCTGTAATGTAAATTGTAGAATAAGACTAAAAGTATTTAATAAATTGTGTCTTTTTGTCCAAAAACTAAACAGAAATGTTCCTAGAGATTGAAAATGTTAGTTTGTGTCTGATCGAATAAAATAAAAGCTATTCATAGCTATAGTTTCTTGCTGCAAATTGAACATTGTATGTAGATTTTCCCCCTGATTGTTTGGTTCTTGTAACAACTCAGATCAGAACCTTCAATGGTTTATCCTTTCAAATTTACCTGTCTTAGGAAATTTATGTGCTTGAAACTTGAACAAATATCATGCTGTCTCGATGTTTGTTGCATTATGTCTAATATGTTGATAACTTAAAAAGTCAAAAAAGGAAAAAAGTTCAACGCTCAAAGAAAAGTGGCAACGAGCACAGGTTGTCGGGTTGATTGAACATTTGAACTTGCTTTAACATCGTATCCTCGTTGTGCAACTGGCAATCCGTGACTGTGTCACGGTTAAAAGAGGTGATGCTGTACTGTTCAGTGTTCAAGTTGTTAGGCAAAGAAAGTAACGGGGGCAACAACTAGGCCTTGTTTCTAAGCTATTAGTTGCAATTATTTTCCTTCAATACTAATCTGTTTAAGCAAGGAATTACGTGTATACTTTGAATAAGGGAAATTGCTTAGAAAATTGAGTAATACATTGTTTGTAAACAATAACATAGATAGTAAAACTTGACCTACCAAGTACCAATCACACTTAATATTCACTTGGATGTGTAATATTTACTAGTATGGTATTTATCATCTAATCAAATCCTAATTAATTTTTGGATGTGATGCAGGCGTGAGAACAGTGGTAAGCGTTGCTGGCCTTTCATCCGCAGACCCAAAAGTCGAACACAAAAAAAGTAAGAGATGCTTCTGATGAAACAACACAGTGCTATGAGAACTACACATGTTCATGATCCTTATAAGCTTTATGATCTTCATAGACTCCTCACAAGTTTCACCGCGAGTCATTTGAAAACAACCTAGTACCATGTAACTTTTTATGAATGATGAACGCACATTCAACTAGGAATCTCGAAAAACATGTATTGTGAGGATGATGAAATCTGTATAAATGTCATAGTGCTTCATGTAATTAAGTTTTTCTAATTTTCAGACATGATAAGGCAAATACAAGCATGCCAAGAGAAGGTGTACCAAGTTTCGATTTTGTATTTATACCCTCAGATGAATATGAACCTCCATTTGGAAACTTCTTATGATGGCTTGGATGATGGATCCCACAGTTGAAATAGATGTTAAGTTATAGATTTCCGAGTGATCTATGAGCATGAATTAAACATGTTATGTGATGGTATTTGGACAAAATAAAGATATTTTCCTTTTTTGGATAAAATACATTTTAAAATCGTTGTAATCTTAATCAATCTCAATTTATATTTTTTTAAAAAAAATTAAATTGACATGTTATTCTAATAAAGATTATGTCTTATTATTCATAAAAAAAATATAATTTTTTTATAAATATTATCTCTTCAATTTATTTTTATCTATAAATTTTATTTAAATTTTGAAATACTCGTATAGTATAAGAAAACTTACTAGTTAATATATAAAATTACTTATGAACGAGAAAAAGTATAGCCATCCACTCAAATTATTTTATTGAATAAAAATAGTTAGAATGACAGCAATAATTTTATTTTAATGTGAATAATGTGATTGAACTCCATCAAAAATAACTTTTCAGAAATATTATTCATGACTGGCTTTCTTTATTAATAAAAAAATACTAATGACGATTGCAGAATATTTATGATCAACTAACGTCGATTTCACATTATTCACATATGATGTATTGATGTTGGGAGGGGCTATGCTAGATTTCTAGTAACATAATAGTATTCAAGATATAATTTAAATTTAAATTACTTTTTTTATATATGAACAAGTTGTTAAATTAGTCTAGATAAGAAGAAATTTGAATTATTGTTGTCTAATATTATGCTTAGGTTAACATTGCTTAGGTTAACATTACTCTGATTTTTGATATGGTATAAGAGTCATAACACCCTCTATGAATAAGAGTCATATTGCTTCCGCTGCCACTAGAGTCTTTTTCTATCTCATTCCATATCCAAAATTCCACTTTTATTTCTTTGAAATCCCTAACTCCCTTCTTTGATGATTCTGAAATATCCAACCATCTACTTCCTCCTTAATCTTTACATTCTCCTATTCCTTTACAAATTATGATTATTATTATCATGAACTCCATCTTTGTCTTGCATAACCTTTGCGTCTTCGGTCCCGGCTTGAATCCCTTTGCACCCTATTGCATCACCAATCACTCCTTTTTCCTTTCTCTTTCCTCTCGCTAAATTACAACCTTCATTCCCTCGAAGTAACCTTCCTACGTGAATTGACGCACCATTGTGATGTCTCAATGCACTCGTTTTAAAGTCTCCACAAACCCGTTTTGGATCCTTATCGTACCTCAGTTTTGAAGCCTCACCAACCTTGAAGTCTATTGACTTGAACTTGTGATTGTTCTGAACCCCTTCCCTTATCTTAATTCTCTTTCTACCTCACATAATCGAAGCACCTGGTGGACTATTCTGAATCACCTCTTGAACCTGCTGATCAAAGTTGTTCTTGGAAGAGTGTTTGAAGAAGCAATTGACAAGTCGGACATGATCGATATTCATGCACCAACTTGAGGGGGAGTGTAGAAAATAAAAAATTTGAATTTGAATTATTATTTATCTTAAATACGAATAAGTTGTTAAATTAGTCTAGATAAGAAGTTTGAATTTGTTTCCTAATATTGTGCTCAGGTTGTTAATATTATCTGTATAAATATACCTCATTTAAGAGATGATGAATGAGTGAATGAAGAAATAGATGAATGAATGAATAAGAAATTATTATTCCAACTTATGAGTACTATGATGGATGAGTGAATGGTTATATTTCATAAGTAGGAATCCAATTTGATGAGCAGCATTTTCATATTACCACTTACGTTGTTTAGAAATTTTGTAAAATTTGCACTATGTTAGCAAAATGTAAGAAAAAAAACATGATAAGAAAAAGCTTACATGTTATGTTACCATTCACTCTAAAAGAGGTGAGAAATAAGGACCAAGAGAACACTAGGAAGCATGCTCGGGTACTATGGAATATTGTTGATACCATTGTTCCTTATAATGTTGTAGAATCAATACATATGTAAAGGAGTACTAGTGTTTTGGTAGCAACTTCATGATGTAGTTACGTGGTTGGCTTTGGCACTTCATGTGACAAGCACAACCCTCACTTAATATTAATATAAATCCTTTTGCAGTGAAAAAAGAGAGTACACAAACACCAGAACAAGAACTGTTATAATAAAAAGAACAAGCAATGCAAACTCTATCAGCATTCCTAGTAAATTCACTGGACAACAAGAACCGTTTGATCCACAAGGAGAACAAATCCTCAAATCCTCTCTAACACACAAGCTTGTCAAAACTAGCTTGTGAAGCACACTCACATTGAAAGCAAACTCATCGATCCCACACAAACTAGCTTTGCAAAGTCTAGGCAAAGGAGGATCAAAATCAGGTTTGGAAGTTGTGACCAACCAAACAATCTAGAAGAAGATCATCTTCCCTGAAGCAATAGCCATAAAGCCATTACCTTTCTGGAATCATTGAGGAATTCAAATCACCCCAACATTCATCTTCTCACATCATAGGAAATGCTGAAAACGTCACACATGGCACTACCACCAGTCGCCAGAACGGTGAAACTGTTGGAAACATTGGAAATGTTTCCCAAACTTGCCCAAGTGAGTCCCCAGCAGATTAGTCTGTCGTCGTTTACCTCACACAAGTGAACCCCTCGCTAGAAAGCTAATGAGAAGTCAGAGGCTAACTAATCATAGAAGGAAGCAAGAATCCCATTTTTGTTTGCTGCAATTAATTAATTAATTAAATTTGGGGAGAATGAGTTTCAAGGTAGGGGGAGGGGTTGTAAATATTTTGGAAGGGTAGTTGGGGAAAAATTGAGGAAGGGGAGTGTATTAGAATATAGGGGAACTGGATATAGCAATTACCTTTATGAAATCACATATACCTGAGCTATCTAAATTTGTCCATGTAAAATGTTTAGGTTTATACTAAATACACTATATGAAGTTCTTATACACTATATATTTTTTATAATGACAAAATTGTCCTTTATTGGTTACAGGCTTTTTCTATTGGCTTTTTATGTTGGTTGGCTCTTACTGCACTATTGTTGTGCTTACTGTGTGCTTGGGCGATTTGTTGGTTCATGTTGTGCATTGGAGTTCGTGGTGACTGCGAGGTGTTGATGTCAGAGGGGATAGTTGTGGGTGGTGGTAGAGGCGATTTCTGGTGGCAGTCGTTGGAGTCGTGGTGGCTGCGAGGTAAGTGGTTTAGTTTTATATCGTACGGATTGTGTAATCCGTATGGATGATACAAATTACATAATCCGTAAGTGTAATATAACTGTAACGAAGCATACAGATTAACTAATCTGTATGGTCCATACGGATTAAGTAATCCTTATGAAGCAATAGGTTTGTTAATCCGTATGACTTAAACGGATTGACTAATCCGTACGCTTCATACAGATTATTTAATTTGTATGGACCATACGGATTAGTTAATCCGTATGAAGCATACGAATTAGTCAATCCGTTTAAATCATACAGATTAGTCAATCCGTATGACCTTTACGGATTGACTAATTCATATGGTTCATACTGATTAAGTAATGCGTATGATTGAAAAACATTTTTAAAAATTAATAAATATAATTTAAAAAAGATTTTAGTTGTTTATAATTAATAAAAAAATAAGTTGGATAAATTAGATACATGTTTTAATTGCTGTGGTTGTATTGTTATCGGTAAATTGGGTAAGTGACTTAATTAAGTTGTTAAGTTTTCTTTTAAGTGTTTTGTTTATGATATTTTTGAATTTTGAATTTTTTATTTGTAAATTTAATTATGTATGTAATGTAAATTTTTATTGTATGTTGTATGAATCTGTAATATCGATGTTGCCAAAAAAATATATAATTGGTATTATATTATGACTTTAATTTTGTTTAAGATTATTATACGTATGTTTTGTCAATGAATAAAATATATTTTGATTTGTTAAGATGAACAACGATGAGTGGATATACGATAGTATTATGCCTAAAGAAATTAATATGGATGAAGACATTGGAGAAGAAGGTGATGTGTTTGAAAATGTTAATTGTTCAGTTGATTGTTCGACAGCCTTCAATACGTCCGAGGTATTTATTTGATTTAACATTTAGTTAAAGTTGTTAAATGAATAAATTAAACTATACGCATCATAGTTAAAGATGAATTGTCCATTTTTGTAGGTGTTCCTTTTTCGTGAGGACTTATTGAAATGAGCCTGTAGTGTTGCATATGATAATGGTTTTGTAGCTGTCATAATGAGGAGTGGCATAAAAAATGGAAAGCTAGGAATAACATCATATGTTTTAATTGGTTGTGAAAGGAGTGGAAAATATAGATCATTAAAAAAAGGTTTGGTACCTACAACAACTAGCAGTAGAAAATGTGATTGTCCGTTTAAGCTGAGAGTCAAACCCGTCCGGAGAGGTGAAGTTGGATAGTGAAGCTAATATGTGACACTCATAATCATACTTTGACTAAGGCATTATGTGGACACACATATGTTGGTCGACTAACTAAGGAGGAAAAGATAATTGTTGTTAATATTATAAGATCGATGGTGAAACTAAAGAATATTCTTTTAACTTTGAAAGAGCATAATGCCAATAATTATACAGCTTTGAAGCAAGTATACAATGCAAGATATGCATACTGGACACGTATCAGAGGTAATAACATTGAAATGCGACAGTTAATGAAACTTCTTGAACGCCACATGTGTATTCATTGGCATCGAATGAAAGATGATAATGTCGTGCATGACTTATTTTGGGCACATTCAGATGCAGTGAAATTGAACAATGCATATCATATGGTCTTCTTGATGGACAATACATACAAAACAAACAAGTACAAACTTCCTTTACTTGACATGCACGTGTTGAAACTTACGGATTACACAATCCATAAGCTCCATACGAATTACGTATTCCATATGGAACTTACGGATTGGACAATTTGTAAGAAGGTTTTAAGCCATACGGATTTGGTAATCCGTATGGAACTTATGGATTCTGTAATCCGTATGTTCTATACCGATTACATAATCCCTATGGCTTAAAACCTTCTTATGGATTGTCCAACTCGTGATATCCCCACAGATTACTCAATCCGTACGCACTCATAAAGCTAAACTAGTAAAATTTGTACAGAAAAACACAATAAAATTTATATGTTTGAACGTGTAATGATATTCCATCAGTAAAACAGTGGAATTAATGACACTCAAAAAAATAATGAGGAATGATAAACTTAAAAATGTTGAGACTTGAGGTCAATTTTATACCTCTTTTGGCTAATTTTATAATATACAATTAAGTAATAACAAAAGATCTCACATCATAATTGAATGTAAATTCTTGGCTCCAAACTCATTGTCGACGGACGCAACCAAGGAGCTCCACCACCAACGCGACAACGAACACAGAAGAACAATGATGCGCCACTGCCTATATCAACGAAAATGGGAGCAGAGACGATGGTTGGTGCGGAAGAAGAAAGGTGCATAAGCTGAATGATGTAGGAGAAAAATGGTAGACACGTTTGTACGGTCATGAACCATTTTAAAATAATAAAGCTAAGTACAAGGATAGAATGAAAAATGCACTGTAGCTATATAATGTATAAGAATTTTATATAGTATATTTAGCAGATCCCAAATGTTGATAGTGCAAAAAACATATTAGCCACCTTGGGCCTTTAAATGTCCTTGTCTGCCATATCCGTTTACTTCTTTTGCTCTCATTTTCATGTGTTTGTTGTTGGAGATGATCTCCAAATGTCCATAAGTAATTTTTGGCGATGTTGATTCCGCTCCATTAGTAATATCACCCCAAATTGAGGTTGGTTCCTGCAATAAAACCTGAATCACTATCATCAACATATAAAAATTTCAAAGTGGTTTTACTTATGCATCATCTCATAAATAAAACGTAGTTATTTGTCCATCAACAATGCTATTTTGCTTGAATGGTTTTTCTAGAACGGTATGCACGTGTCCTACTTTTCTTCATCCATGTAATATCTAGTACGTATACGTAGACCAAACAAACTGTTTTGTTTATTTTTTGAGAACAAAATTTCAAACTCATATTCAAAGAAAAATGAATTAGCTAGTGAGAAAATGAGAAATATGTCCTCATATATCTCTTGCATTATTCAGCCGCATACGTGACTATAATTGATACTATTAGTATCTAACAAATCTAAATATGAGCACACGCACGTGGCTGTTATGTCAATCTTATTGGAGTGTTTGGATTGGGTGGTATTCTTCTTCCCTATTAGCTAGCTTGAGGGTGGTAGATGTAAAATCATCCTCAAGAACAAGTTAGAGAAGGGAGTCAAAAGACATAATGAGCCTTCTTCTGTGGAAATTAATAAATAAATCAACCTACATGCTATGAGGAATAGTTAAGACATGAATTTAATTCAATTGATTAAATAAAATATATAAATATTGTAAATTTTTTAATATTTCTTTTTATTCGTATAGATAAAAAAATAGGTAAGAAATGTATTTGACTTAAGGATAGATATAAAAATCTGTTAAAGAATGCATTTAAATAATTAAATTTTAATAAATAATTATTTAACTAATAGGAACTTTTAAAAAAATATTTATTGATTTTACACTAAAACTTTTATTTTTATTTCAAACGATAAGAATAAAGAAATGTAATAAAAGTTCCCGTCACTGATTTTTTTATATTCAAAGATAAAGAAATTTTATAATTTATTGGATATCAATTATTATTTATAGAGAGAAATTCTTGGCTGGAAATAAATCCAATATTAAATATTAATTAAATACATATATTAATATTATTTAATATATTAAATACATATGTTTTTGAGTATAAAATTAACTACATATTAGATTTAATAAATATAATATTTAATATTATTGAGTATTGATCTATTTCTCAATGGAAACTAATTAAAATGTACTCTAAATATTTAACTACTAAAAATTAACATATGCAAAAAGGGCTGAATTTGAATTCATCATCAATAAATTACCAAAAACACTATTTTACTGTTATGTCAAAAAACAACCTACAAAATTACCTTAGTTTCTACTTTTTCTTAAACAAAACATATCTTGTTTCTTAAAAAACAAAAACAAAAAACAGTGCATTCAATTTGACCAGTGTGAATGGATTTGTGGAATAACATTCGTGAAGAATAATCTACTATTTTATTGAATAATTATTTGATATTATTTGTATTAACTATATTAATAACCGCGCGTGCAAGCTTCATCAATGATTCAATGTGCAGTATATTATAAAAAAATTGTTACAAAATTAAAAAAATAAAAGAATATTATTTTTTTATCAGCAAAAGAATATTGAATAAACACATAATAACAAGTCTATTAAAAAAATATTTTTTATGCAATAAAATTATATGTTTTAATCCAAAATAATATGAAATATTCATTAATATTTGCTTTATCTTTTTTCTTTTTTCATGTCGATGTGAATGTTCTTACGTGCGTTAAAAAGAAAGATTTGACTACAAGGTTGATTGGTCAATCTCCACCATTGACAACAGGGTTTTTTTCTTGCATGCTAAAATTCCGAGCCAGCAAGTACAATTCTCATTGACCCTTCCAAATTCTAATGTCACCCCGTGATTCCAAGCCAATCGAATCAAACACGACGAACAGAGACAAATAAACTAAAGAAAAACGCGCTTATGACTTGGTTAGATGCGTTTCTTTCATCCTCCACCAAAGTCAAACTAGGAAACCTCACCAAATACTATTAAACAATTAGCTTCACTTCATATTTTAATGAATAAGGATAAAGCAAAAACAATTTTATTTTGCCTACCCTTGTATAAATGGTTGTACTTTTCTTAATGTTATCGTAAATTGTTTGTTCAGACATCGTTCCAATGAAAAATATTATCAATCCAATTATACTATTATTATGAAAATATGTTGCCTACACTTCACATTTTAATCACCAATTGTTATTTTAAAGCAAGTTAAATCAAACACGTATTTTTTTAATTGGGATACTGAAATGTTAACTAGTACTTTAAAGATATTGATTAAAAAAATTGCTAAAAAATAATTGTTAAGTTCTATATTACATATTATGAATGTTTTCCCCTCAAATAAAATTCCTTCCAATAAAAAATATTTATATTTATATTGGAAATAAAATAAGTGTTAATTAAATGATTAAAAAGCTTGTGTAAAAAAATGATTAAAAAGCAAAAAATTATGTTAAAAATACGATACTTGTGATGGCGAATAAGTTAGATAAAAAGAAAGATGGAAAATAATTCTTTTGACATAATTAGTTATTGATAAAATTGGTAGTAAATATTTGAGAGAAATGATTATATATTTTTACAAATTTTAATAAAAAATTAATACTAATTTTTTAACAAACAATTATTCTATTATTAAATATATGAATAATTGATGTGAAGTTATTTCAATTTAAGTAGAATTTTTATCTTAGATTAGAGTCCTGAATATTTCCTTTTTTCTAATTAATTATAAGATTTTTTTAAAAAATTATTTATCTCTTTTTATAATTTTTTAAAAAATTTTATATGTATTAATTATTTTTTTCTATCTATCTTTATTTAATTATTTTTTTCCAAACATTAATAAAAAAATAATTAAATAAATAAAGAGATAAAATAATAATAATTTTAAAAGAATAGTATTCATAATTTGATAAATTTAATAAAATTAACTAAGTTAATTATTCTTCTCAAAACATGTAGCTACATTAAATACTTGAAATGAGATTTTTAATCCTATGCTAATTAAACACTATTTGGTGAAGAATGTGTAAAAAAACGAAGGTAAATGGTCATTTTTGTTTCTAAATATGTAGAACGCTGACAAATTCATCATTGAAAGATGAAAATTCAAATTTTGTTACCGAAAGTGGAAAAAGTGCGATAAATTCTTTTAATGAAAGAGCCTACGTGATACATTTAGGATAAATTTGTTAGCATTTTACACATTTAGTATTTATCTTCTTTTTTTTAATCATTGCAAGCTTAACATTATAATAAACACTTAAAAAAACCAACATAAGTTACAATAAACATAATAATAAGCATAATATTGATTGATAAGCATAATATATATATATATATATATATATATATATTATTCTAAATTTTTTATTATGACAATATTAGATCATGACAAAATCAAGTTGAATCTCATTTTTTGTAAGGATTAACTTAATGACTTTGCATTTTAATTTGTTTGAGTCTCATATTTTGGATAAGGTTTATCTCATGCTTTGAAATTTTTAATATGATACAAAAATATGAAAGTCAAACAAATTAAAATACAAGTCATTAAGTGAGTCCTTATAAAAAAAAAAGAGTTTCAACTTAATTTTGTCATTATTTAATATTATTATAATAAAAATTTCAAAACAACATATAAATTATGTTTATTAATCAATATTATATTTATTATTATATTTATTTTAATTTATGTTTATTTTTTTTAATTTTTTAAATATTTATTATAATTTTATGCTGACAATGATTAAAAAAAAAGATAAAAATTAAATTATATTTTATATAGAACGTTAACAAATTCGTTCTTAAATATATTACATAACATCTTCTAATTAACTGTTATAAATAAAAGTTAAAAAATGAATAAATTTATCAATTTTTTATTATTTTTGGAGATAAAAATTTGAATTTTCATTTTTTAAAAAGACAAATTTATTGTATTCAAATTTCTCATGGACAAATTTATAATCACTCTATGGATTTTAGGAAGTATATAACCTGTCGACATTGAAAATAACAATTAATAGAAATTGATAGACGAAAAGAGGAGCGGCCGGTGACAAAGCAAAAGCGTGGAGTGGGTCTTGTGTTGTGTTGGAATCCCAAATTCATTTCTGTTTCTCATTCTCAATTCTTCTTCTATTCTCATTCTGATTTGCCACACACGCAGGTAACGTTTCTTTTAACCTCTGTATACGTAATCTATGACTGGGTTTTGTTGTCTTTGTCAACACTTCACTTCGTGTGTGGCGTTTTAGGTTCCTTCGCTCTCTGCAATACAATCCTTAATCTATTTCTTTCGATTTCTCTTCTCTTGCGTCATGTTTCCAACTTAGTTCTTTGATTTGGCGTGATTATGATTTGCCTTTTCCCTCCATCTGCACGATTCAGTCTTTTACTTCCCCATAGGGTTTATTTGAGACTTCTGGATTTCGATCAACTTGTAGATTGAGTTTCTCTGCTGTCAATTACTCAATTTTGATGCTGATTATGTTGCATTCTTTTTTTCTTTAGTCTGTTTTTTGTTTTTATTAACAATCTATTGAATTGACGGAATGAACGTGGACTTTTTGAAATCTAGATCACTCATCAGATTAGTGCTAATGATATTTGGTACGATGCACTCTACGATTTCGAAAGGGATTTATTGATATTGTTACATTGGGTTTGCAGAAAGGTTGAAAATAGTGGGACTTGATCACTGGAGGTGGAGAAAGATGGCTAACAACGCAGCTGCCTGTGCTGAGAGAGCAACTAGTGATATGCTCATTGGTCCAGACTGGGCAATCAACATAGAGTTGTGTGATATCATTAATATGGACCCTGGGTATTGTTCTCGTCTCTCGCTTTGTTTCTCTTAATCACTAATCACTGCGGAAATCTCTAGGTGTGCTTTGCTTGGAGAGTCAGTGGTCTGCTGTATGAATACAATCATACATGATAGGAAATTTATTTTTCAAATCAAACTGAACTAAACTGGATTCTTATTTGGTTCGTTCGTACCAAAACTGCTTGTACTGTAGTTCAGTATGTTCATTGGTGATCTTGTATCCTAAAGATGTTAATTTCCTATTTTTGTTTTAGAAAATAAAGACTTCTTGGGTACTTCTTTTACCCTCTTATATGTTGGTAAAAGGTGGGAGGGTAAGTTTTATCTTGTGCTCTTTCCATGCTAGAAAGAGTGTTCTGTGCTGTCTAGATAGTGTGAACAAGAAAACTACCTGGCCTATTGTATTTGACAGAGTCAACATTTATTGTGCATCTGGACATCACTACATCATTTATTGTTTTCTCAAGTTTTGACTTGCCGTGTTTATGTTATGGACTGAACTATTTTTGAATAAAATGGCTATCTTAACTGCTGCTAGCCCTTTTCTTTCTCACAAAGCGACTGCCAATTGTTCAGTTTCATTGAAATTCTTGAAAGGGGGATCAGTGGACCACTATTAATGTATCACAAATATAACTGAACCGAGAAAAGTATAGGTTTCAATTTTTGAAGGATTGTTAAGTTGGAAACTTTAACTTCTTATCACATAGAAGACAATGGTAGGCTGTCTTAATTCTGAGAATCAGTTAATTTAGTTGTATTTTGATGGCTTAATTACATCTACCTAACTTTAATTTCACCAGTGTTGATTTTGGCCTGTTTATTTTACATTGGAATAATATTACCCCCCTAGTTTTCAAATTGATGCAATTTAGTTACCTTTTATCATTTTGCTATTGATGTGACACTCTTTTGCTGACATAATATTATGCTACATATGTCACAGAAAAAAAGTGCACTTGAATATGGATAAATCCATGTCAACAATAGACTATGAATTCAATTGTATCAATTTGAAATTTTGAATATTGTGGACATTATGTTGTTTCATTCAAAACTAGGGGGGGCTAAAACCAAAATTTGATGAAAACAGGAGGACTGATGTGAAATTAAGCTGCTTTTGAATTTGATCTTGCATTTTAGTTTTGGATCTCAAGTATGGAATGATTCAATTGATCCTTATGTTGATTTCTCATGGATATTCCTTAATTAAATTGTTGCTGATCTTCTGTGTTATAACTAATTAAATTTTCAGGCAAGCAAAGGATGCTTTGAAGATACTCAAGAAGCGTTTGGGCAGTAAAAATCCAAAAATACAGCTTCTGGCTCTTTTTGTTAGTATTTTTTTCTTTTAATTTTCAATAATTGTTGAATATTTCATGTACTTGGATATAATGTATTAAATATGTGTCATTAATTATTACTTATTACTATATTTTTACAATTTTAAAGGTATGTTATGCAAAAGTCCTCATGGTCATAACTCATAAGTTTGTATTTGCTATGATAAAAAGAGATTAGGTGTAGAATACTTTAAAAATAAATCTTATCCATATATTTGTACAGGTGGTTACAAAAAGCAATGATTACCTGACGTGGGTGCTTTGTATTTGATCTAGGTACTGGAGAGTGGAGACCCTTAGTAAAAATTGTGGTGAAAGTGTATTTCAGCAGATCATTGAGCGAGATATCTTACATGAAATGGTTAAGATAGTGAAGAAGAAGGTATTTATTGGTTTTGACACTTTATATTTGTTTTTAATCTTCCTTCTGTAACTGTATTTGGAAGTGGAAGACTTTCTTATCCATTGCTGCCTTCTTTTGATCTGATTGTACAGCCGGATTTAAATGTGAGGGAAAAAATACTGATTTTAATTGATACATGGCAAGAAGCTTTTGGGGGCCCGACTGGAGTTTATCCTCAATACTATGCAGCATATAATGAATTGAAGGTGAGCTCGTGTGCATAAAGATATTACTTTCTGAGATTAATTTATGCTTTGCTAGCAATAATTGTACTGTTAAACATTATGCATGAACAGTTCTGTTGCTGTACATTTGTGCTGTGACAAATGTGAAATGCTTTCCTACTAGAGTCATGCTAATTTTTTCTGCCTGTCTGCAACATATTATTATAGTTGTTTTATTTCAGGGTCAAATTAGCTTGAGGTCATCATTGTTTTTTCTGGTATTTTTATTAACTGGGTTAATGTGTTATATTGTTACATGAGCTGCATCCAACAGTGCTTGCATTGTTGACCCTTCAGTATCCAATCTTGGAAATCTCACTCTCTCAAACACTTGTACACCGATAATTAATAGGCTTATTTGCACTTTTTTCCACTCATCTTTCATGTTTTCGCAAATTTTGCCACCAACTTTTAAGATTTCACACATTTTGCCACCCAACTTTTAAAATTCCACACATTTTGTCACCTAGCTTTTTTTTTTTTTTTTTTCACATTTTTCCCCC
>PYAF01003243.1:3106419-3122237 GCA_007407185.1 Glycine tomentella
GCAAAATTCATGATAATGTGAAAGATGGTTGACAAAACGTGCAATTAAGCCTAATTAATAGTATTTAAAAAATTAATGTTCAAATCTAGTATATCATTACGCACACCAATAACATAACAAACCCATTGTTCTAAACTAATATATCAAGTTGATGCTTTTTGACTTGGAGCTAATGTAATGTTTTTGATAATTAACAGTCTGCTGGAGTTGAATTTCCACCACGGGATGAGAATTGTGTACCATTCTTCACTCCTGCTCAAACTCAGCCAATTATTCATTCTGCTGCAGAATATGATGATGCTACTATTCAGGCTTCTCTTCAGTCAGATGCATCTGACCTTAGGTGCTCTTTGAACTTTATCACATTCTTAATATTCTGATCCTTATTTTTGTTGTGTGGGGTGGGGTTAGTTAACGGTGTTATTATATATTTTAAATTGTGTAAGGAAATTAACAGTTTGTTTATCATAATAATGAATAATCTAAATTGTTGGTTTCTTAATTTTGAATTTATGCATTTTTGCACAAGTTCCCTGCTTTATATAACTTGGATGTATATTTTAAGGTAGTTCACCATTGGTAGAAATATGCTCAATTCCAATTGCAATGAACTTCATTCATGCTTGGAAAAAATGATAAAAAATAACAAGTTGACAGGTTATTTGAACATTTGTTCATAGCTACCCTATCCCACACACTCACACTGTTATTAGTGATGCTGTGTGGCCAGCAGTTATGCTGTCAATGACTGCTATACCATGGTGAAAGTTATAAATTTTATTTACCTTGTTATCCCTTTCGGAAATTGTTCCATCTCAACATTGGACCATCTCTGCCTGCCTCTTATACATTTGCTTGTAATTTTGGCGCCTATAATTTTATTTTAATGATTATGATGTGTTTATTGTAAACTGTTAACATACCTATCTGCTGTAAATACAAAGAAGTTAATCATGTCTATTGGGTTTTATCAAACACTGTTTACAATTATATGCCAATTCTTGAATTTCTTATTTCTAATTTTTAGTTTTCCTACCCATTTAAATATGGAGCATACTTGTGGTTTAAAATATGAAAAAAATGGAATTTCTCATAATTTTTTACAAGCATATTTTTGTCTTATATTTGATTGATTATGGTGTCAATGTGTCATTTCCTCCATAGTTATGACTATGAGATTCTCCCTTTGAACACTTGTGTCTAATTGTAGAATGATATTTTGGAACAAAGCTTTATACAATCAATGCAAAATAGGATCTAACGACAAAGGTTTACCATCTTAATTCTTAAGGCATGTGATTTTTTTTGGTTCATGGGTTGAACTATAATGGTATATATGTTCCTCTCTGGCATATGCTGGTGGTGTTATTTTTTAGCGAACCCTTTCTTACATATTTACTAGGAGAATTTTGAAGCTCTTCTGAACTATTGCTCTCTTTGTTCTATTTTCGGTTGTTCTAGGAGCCCCTCCTCTCCTCCTCTTCTTTATTTTAATAAGTCATTTTTCATGGGGAAAAAAATGTTGGTGTTTGTTTTATCTTTCTCTAACTTGATTTGCTTATAAGCAGTTTGCTAGAGATTCAAAATGCTCAAGGACTAGCTGATGTATTGATGGAAATGCTTAGCGCCTTGAATCCTAAAGACTGTGAGGTGATATTATTATTATTTCTCGTTCTTTTTCTGCTGGCTTCATTCTGGAACCTCTGTTTTTTCTTGTTTATGAAGTATTGGTTTGAGCTTTGAAATTGCTGTATTTCCTTATCCATCTTTTCATATTCTGCTAGTTGTCGTGTGGTACTATGGAATTCATCCCATATAGCAAATTGAAGTAAGCAGGTTGTGAGAATTAGTAATATTCTGCTAGTTGTCGTTCTTTTTCTAGTTATTTTTCCTTCATGCTATAATCTTTGGCCACAGGATATCAAATTCCCAGTTCCAATATCAAGATCATTCATGATTTACAAAACTTAGTGGGCCCAAGATCAAGTTACTTATTATCTAGTCATTGTACAAAAATCAAGCACAATTTATCATCTAGAAGAATGAAAAATCAGTCAGGGTACATTCATAGCTTTGAATGGATCACTGATTGTTAATCCCTTCCCCTTTTCTAAATTTAAGTCATAATTTGTTAACTCTTGCTTACCTTGATGCTCTGAATACACATTGTATTTAGATGAGGGTCAAGAGTAGCTAACCATGAAATTTTTTGGGGCATTAGAGTCCAGAACATGATTGGGTCCATGAAAACATTCTTGCAAGTGCAGAACAAAGATATAATTCAAACTTAATGCTTTTGCTTGTCTTGATATTAACTTTTTAGCTCAGTGTAAAAATGTCATGACAAGTTGTCATTATTCATTTTTTTCTTAATATTCTGGACAAAATATGTCAGGGTGTGAAGGAGGAAGTGATTGTTGATCTTGTTGACCAATGCCGTTCATACCAAAAGCGTGTCATGCTTCTTGTGAACAATACTACGTAAGTTTTTTTTTTTCTCTCTGTTAGTTACCAAATCTCTTTGTGCAATTACAAAGAGTGACTGTAATGGTTCACTTTCAGGGATGAGCAGCTTTTAGGTCAGGGATTGGCACTGAATGACAGTCTTCAGCGAGTACTCAGTCGACATGATGACATTGTGAAAGGAACTGCTGATTCTGGTGCTAGAGAAGCAGAAACTTCAGTTCTGCCACTTGTAAATGTAAACCATGAAGATGATGAATCAGAGGAGGATTTTGCTCAACTAGCCCATAGGTGAACCCCGAAAGTTCTTGCGAACATTAAATCCTGGTTATAGTTGCTTCATCTTTTTTAGTGGGCAATGGGGTAGGGGAGGGAGGGGTGAGTCAAAGGCTTGACATATTTTTAGTTGATAATTGATATGATACCCTATATAGATATATATCCATTATTCCCAGTAACTGTGAAAAGAGATCCTCTATTCCCGTTGTCCTTTTTCTCTTTATTTTCAGTTTCATAAAATTTAAATACCATGATTTCAGGTCATCACGTGATACTCAGGCACAGAATCGGAAACCAGCCTATGACAAGGCAGAACCCGGGAGGATAAACCCACTCATTCCCCCACCACCAGCATCGAAGAAACCAGTCTACTCCGGCACTGATATGGTTGACTATCTCAGTGGTGATACATACAAGACTGAAAACTCAGAATCCACTTCATTTGCAGCTCCCCTTCATTCTAGCCCTAATCCAACCTCATCAACTATTCCATCTCCGGCTTCCTCTCGTCCTCATGCCATGAGTACCTCATCTCCTATTTTGAGCAGCCAGCCTGTGTATGATGAACAACCATCTTCTGTGGACAAATCTTCAGAGGGGCTGCCTGCAGCTCCCTGGGACGCACAATCTCCTGGCATCATTCCGCCCCCACCTTCAAAGTATAATCAGAGACAACAGTTTTTTGAACAGCAAGGTGCATCTCATTCAAGTAGTGGATCCAGTTCGTCGTCTGACAGCTTGGTGGGACAAACGCAAAATCTCTCCCTGAATCCATCCACCCCAACCATACAACAGAAGCCAGAAGATGCCCTTTTCAAGGATCTTGTTGATTTTGCAAAATCCAAAACCTCATCATCTTCCAAACCCAATAGGTCATATTGATATGTTGTGTTTGTTTTATTGCTTTTGCTGTTACAGTTTATGAATGTTGTTTATCACATTTTGCTTCAGATCACCGAGACGACCGTTTTGTGGTTGTTTAGGACCCTTCGGATGTGAATTGACCATGCTTGTACTTACATATATTGCCTATATTCATGTATATTGTTCATATTGAATTTGTTGCCTTATGTTTCAATAATATCAGATTCTTTTACGGATCAGAGTCTCTTCAAATTCGCTGGTCGCAGAAAGGGAATAGGTAGTTATAGCATGGGCAATTTTAAGCTCTTGCATTAGCTCCGAGCACCAACTGCTCCGACCCTAGTTTATGATCGACAAATTAGAGAAAAAAAATGTTCAAGCCCAAAAATAGTAAGATACAACATGGAACTTATAAAGTAAACGATGTTTTTATTAGTGTCTGCCTCCTCAGTCCTTACCCAGAGTCTTGGGAGAAGTTGCATGGAAATTATAGAGTTTTATCCTGCAATCGTTTTGATAAGGAGTTGGACCTAGGGTGAAACCTCTGGACTAGATAACATTAATCTGCTTCATGCATTTACTTAATTCATTATTAAGGAGGTCAACATTTTTAAAAAAGTTATTGAAGGAAAAACATTTTTGCCAAAATATTTTGTTTGTGTAATTGCGTGTTTGGCTTTGAGCAGCACCTTATGTGTGTAATTATTAACATGGAAAAAAAAGTTACAAATTTCTTCTGATCAGCTAAAGGTATACTCAAACACCCACCAGGACACTAAATAATGTTAAATATCGTGTATTATACATTTCCATGGCCCATCGTCAATTTTATAACAACAATTACTTTTCAACATAATACGATATTGCCGTTGGGACTGGAGGAACCTTCGTACCGCATTCTCATGCACAAACAATGTAGTGCAACTAATTTGTCCGTTTTAGTGCATATACGTTAAAGCTAATGTCCTATTTCCATTCCTTTTTCATCAATTTACCAAATAAATGCTAGTTAATTTATGATAGATGGAAAAGGATCCTTGTTTAATACTTCAATCGGTATAAAGTAAATTCATTTAAATGAAAATCTATATACTTTCGTTACAGGCTTTACGATGATATGATGCATGCATGAGTGGTGATAAAGCTCATATATTTACTTTATTTCGGTAACACTATATTTCCAGCTAAAAACATTAGAAAATAATATACAAAAAATGTATTGAATGGTACGTCTACTCTAATTCGAAATGCATGAAAATAAGAAATAACTTCATTTATGTAGTAAAGAAATATTACATATGTTCCATGAGAAACTCTTACGATCAGATACACACAAGAGGTAGGTAGTTAAATATGTACTGTCACGTATGTAGATACAACATGGCAACTGGAATATATATGAAGCAGATACATATAGCATTCTTTGGTTTTAAACAAAGAGATTAATGGCTTGCTAAGTTGAGCTGACCATATAAGCAAGGATGCGTTGCCTTATCTTTCCACATACGAAGATGAATATTTTCCTCTTGATGCTTCCTCTACTAGGAGGGAATGAGTCTTTTCTTTTGCATGCTGGCCTAGTTCGATGCACTGATCCCATTCCCACGTGTACTTTCTTTTCCATGAGAATGAGATATATAACCTAGATATTTGATGAGATATATATAGTGGGTTTGCAGGAGAGGTAGTTAGTGATATATGCATAATATATATATATATATATATATATATATATATATATATGAATACAATACCGCTGTATAAACTATAAAGTTAGAATAGGAACCTTCGTGGTTCGTTACAATTTGCTAGTTAATGATTATAAACTGCCGATAATACCAAGGTTCATGCAAGAGCAATTATTTTCGTACCAACTTAATTTATTGTCAATGAGGGTTAATTTTACTCAAGCACAAAATGTGTATAGTCTAGTGCGCAACGCACATTTGATTCTTGGGCATTGTCTACTTCAAAAAAGTTAAGTGCGTGAATTTAAGTGATGTACGGTCACCACCACAATAGAGGGGGAGGGACAACCTCCGCATTTAAAAGAACATTCAGTGGATAAGATCTGTGATCCAATTAACATGCTATTAATTTCGAAAAACTTATTAACAGTTTATTTGAATTTATCTTATGACATATTTGAAAAATTATGAAAATAACTTATGATTTATTTTTATAAACTCTTTTCAACTTATTTTTAATAAACCTTTTAGGGGAATTTTTTTTTTTTTTTTAAAAACTTTTAGGGTAAACTTATGAAAATATTGTAATGTATAGGGTATCATTCTTATATTAAGATTCAATTCCTCAAAAAGCTTTGAAATTAACCCTTACTCGTTTCAAAAAGTATATATATATATATATATATATATATATATATAAAGAGAGATCAAATTACACCGGTATAACTTTGATAATTATTATATCATTTTATAACTTTCAATTAGATAATGTTTTCATAAAACTCACCATTGGATTGAAATTTTCTTTCACATAGATCACATATGCAAAATTTCATATTAATCTAAAATCATTTACTACCTTGTTCATATAGATTAAAATTAACGCAATATAAATGTAATATCACTAATTATAAGTAATGTAATTTTCGATGATATTTGCATAATTAAAAGGATTAATGAAAGAAGGTGCATTTTGGTCTTTGGTCTGAATAAGTAATTGCTTAATGCACCCCTGTCTCATGTTAAAAAACTGGCAGCCCACATTTCCTTAATTTTCTCTTTCTTCTTCCTTTTTCTCCATGTCTCTCCTTCACATCCAAGCTGCTTTTCGTGCTACTTCTACTTGTTTGGTGGCTGAAAACTCTAATCAAGCAAGAGAGAAAGCTCTTCTCTTTGTCCTTTGTTGTTGTTGAGCTTTGGGTGTGAGCAATTTGAGGAAAAGAGTAGAGCTAGAAGCTGCCCACTTCGTTTGGAGCAGCTGGGCCGAAATTGAAAGCTATAGAGAGCTGGTCCACCTTCCATTTTGATCAATTGAACTCTAAGGTTGGTAATCTCCTCCTATTTCTCCTTGATTCTTAAGGTTAGGGTTAGGGTTTGGAGTGAGATTGAGAAATGTTGAGTATGGGGAGGGTGAGACAGTTTTAAAGTATATTTTGGAGTGTGTAGAAGTTGATTTAAGGTTGAAGTGGTGTTTCATGCATGAAACATACATGCAGATTCATGACAACAAAGAACACCGATCTGGTCAGACCTGATGTTTTGTGCATAACAGGAGCTATCGGTATCCAAATGGTTCAAAAATGGTGCCATTTGAAAGCTAAGAGATTGAAGTAGGTTCTGGAATTTTCGTGCTATTTTTGGATGTTCCTAAAATTTATTGTGCAGAGTTATAACAGGCTGTTATACTTTATTTTTAGCAGATTTTACTGGTGCAGAGGGCAACCTTGCAGAAATTTTATCCCAGTCTAGGATGATCCAAATTGAGTGCTTTCAATGGAAATAGAAAGATGTGTATGTGTACTTTATACCTGTAAAAGCTCAGATCATTTAGATGAGTATGCTGGTGTTGGCGGGCGTTTGAAAATGGCTGGTTGGACTGATATGTTGCTGTTAGCACTGATATAGTGCGTGGCAGTTCTGGTATTTTAATTGTTACAGAGGCTGTGATTTATGAAATTGGATGAAACCAATTTTGTTTGAAAGATAGGAGATAAATATAGATGCCTTGAAATTCCATTGATTTTAGGAGCTTCCTACAGGGATTTATGATTTTTCTAAGTGTGTACAAAATCTGCACAATTTTTATGCAGAAAATTCTGTTTTTCCGTGTGTTTTGGTATAATTAAATGCCTTGTATGGATAGGATGATTGTTGATTCATGCTTGTGTGCCTTTGTATAGGACGTGACACCGAGGGTGTCAGCGGCGGAGACCACATTTCAAGGATTGAACAACAGAGCACGACTTTGTCAGGTAAGTTTGTGGTTCTTGGGAGTATTTCCCACTGCTTGAGTTCCACCACACTCCGAAGGAGTGATGGTTGCATACATGATTCATATGCATTAAATTGGATGTTACAGCTTTCCTCATGATAGTATGTATACATATTCTGTGCTTTGTGTTTGGTTGCCTTTTGGATAGATCTTCTGGCTAGTTAGATAGATATGAACCTTCCTAGGAGCAGAGCGCAACTCCTAGTTGGTTTGCTCACGTAAAGGGTATATGATCCCTTAACACCAGAGATAGGTGGTCCCATCGTGGTTGAAGCCTATTCTCAGAGGTGTCATATACGTGCATCCATGCGTAAAGGGGTAGCTTTCGATGGGATGACACGGGTGTGAGTTGTGGCCTCACCCTGAGGATTGAGAGTCCTGATGCTGATGATTATGCCTCTTTGGTGGGCGTAGTACCGCAGACTCCTGATGCTGATGATGATGCATCTTTGGCGACGTAGTTCCACAGATACACATTAGAGCTAGAGAATGCTATATGTTGTTGTGAAGGCCAGGAGACCTGATGTGTAATGCCTTTGATGATATGTTATCATGGAAGTGAGCCAGGGAGGACGAGAAGCTTCCAAGAACCCTGAGCTTACTGAGATTCTATCTCATCCCGTGTGTGAGAGTTTATTTTGCAGGTGATACATCTGGCAGAGATGATAGATCCCAGGGTGGGAGGCCCCAGTAAGGACAGACTCTATGTAGCTGCTTGACAGTGTTTTGAGAGCATTGTGGCTCACTTTGTTTATGTTATGATGTATTTTGTACCCCTGCAAGGAAAGATGTGTGTGTACACATATTTTGGATCCTGTATGGATGTGATGTACAAATGATGTACATATTGTATGCCCTCATGTGAGGATGCGATCTGTGAGATCATGACCATGGGTGCCTATTCTTTTATATCGCCACAGTGGTGGTTGAGATGATGTATATATGTTTATACCCATATTGATATATGTGATTTATGTTTCTCCTGATATATCTACTGGATATTATCGTTTATCTGTCTTTCTTTATGTTATCTGGAACGAAAGATCATTGTGGTGCCTTGGTATTCGTAATAAGTAGTTGGATACTTTTCATACATAATGAATCAGGAAATATGGTTTTGAAAGAAAATGACGATGACGTCATGTTTTTATTGAAAAACGCTTCCGTTGTTTTTACTTAATTGGTTTTAAATTATAGTTGCGTTAATCTGATTAAGTAAACTAATAACCGGATGCATACGGGGTGTTACAATAAACATTTTAAAATATACTAAAATATAGATTATTTGATTACATTCTTCTTTTTGTTTAATTTTGACAAAATTTAACATAGACAATTTTGGTAATATGTAGATATAATTCAACAGTTAGATCAATAAAAATCACATTTTATATCAAGATATAAAAATGATGTAACTTATAGTTATAATGTAGTTTGATTCATCCCCATATATATAGAGAGAGAGAGGAGGGATCAAACTACACCGTATAATTTTGACAACTATTACATCATTTTATAACTTTTAATTGAATAATATTTTCTTAAAACTCACCATTGAATTGAAAGTTTCTTTTACATAGATCACATATGTAAAATTTCATATTAATCCAAAATCATTTTTACTTCGTTCATATAGATTAAAATCAACGTAATATAAAATTTTAAAATATATTAAAATATGAATCATTTGATTACTTTCTTATTGTCGTTCAGTTTTGACAAAATTTGACACAAACGATCTTGATAATATGTAGATATAATTTAACGGTTGGTCAATAAAAATCATATTTTATATCAAGTTATAAAAATGGTGTAATAGTTGGTTAAAATTACACCAATATAATTTGGTCATTCCTTATATATATATATATATATTAAATAATTTTCAATTGATAATATTTTCTTAAAATTTACCATTGGATTGAAGGTTTATTTCACATAGATCATATATACAAAATTATTTGTTACCTCATTCATACATATTAAAATAAACGTAACATAATTTTTTTCTTCAAAATATACTAAAATATCAATAATTTGATTATCTTCTTATTGTTATTCAATTTTGACAAAATTTGACATAGACAATCTTGATAGTATGTAAATATAATTCAACGGTCGAATTGATAAAAATTATATTTTATATCAAGTTATAAAATGGTGTAATAATTGATTAAGTTACACTGATGTAATTTGATCCCTTATATATATATATGTATATGTATATATGGGGAAGAATTCACTAATTCCAAGAGTAAATTTAACTCTCCTTATCTTCATCATTCATTTTCTTAAGCTTTGATGGTTAAGATTAATTAATTATTATAATCATTAGATCTTAAGAAAATGAAAGATGAAAATGAAGAGTAACTCTAACTCTTTTGGAGTAAGTGGATCCCTCCTCTCTCTCTCCCCCCCCCTCTCTCTCTCTCTCTCTCTATATATATATATATATATGAGGAGAGATCAATTACATTATGTAACTTTGACAATTATATTATTATTTTATAATTTTTAACTCAATAATGTTTTCTTTAAAACTCAATGTTGGATTGAAAGTTATTTTCACATAGATCACATATGCAAAATATCATGTCACTCCAAAATCATTTTCTATCTCTTTTATATAAATTAAAATCAACATAATATTAACATTTCAAAATATACTAAAATATGAATAATTTGATTACCGTTATTATTTAATTTTGACAAAATTTGATACAAATGATCTTGATAATAAGTAAATATAATTCAACAATTGAATCAATAAAAAACACAATTTATATCAAGTTATAAAAATAGTGTAATAATTATTAAAGATACATCGATATAATTTGATTCCTCCTCATATGACTAAAGACCAAATTTTTGTTATATCTTAAGATATTTTAAGATTTCTGTAAAATAGAAGAAGACATTTTTAAGATTCTATCCATAGAATTATAAGTTTATGTGATAAATTATTAAAGAGAACGAAAATTAAGTTTTTTACCCTTTAGTCAGATTCACAAATCATAATGAAAGATAAATATTGTTTTCTATTACAGCAAAATATTCTAAACATTTAATTTCTATAGTGTTAGTGTCACAATATACCAATTAAAATGATTGTTGATATGCTTTTTTATAATAATTATTATAAAATTCATCAAAATTACAATACATATGACGATTTGAGATTGGATGAGTATAAAATACTAAAGTAATATACCATTTACTTGCATTTTAATGAAAATTATTTAATGTGAAAAATTATGCACGTATTATTATTTAGTTTTAAAATTTAATGATGGAGATAATCTGTTGGGCACCAGACAAGAGAGAGTTGGCAGATTAGAAGTAGTCACATAAATCATTAAAGCAAATTGCCTTGGTGGCACAGGAAATTTGCTTTTGTGCAACTTTACATTTTTGCTTTTGGTTTTGGGTCTTCCCAAAGATACATAGTTTCCTTTTGGGATTAGTTCATTCTTGCAAGCTGAATTTTGCTTTGTCTAACCCACTTGAATTTCTGAGCTGTGGGAGGAATTGGGATATAAACAAATAATTCAAGTTATTGATATAGTTCAAAGAAGAAAAGCAAAAAGAGCTTGGAAGATGGACTTTGGGCTCCGCAACTTTTCAGGAGTATCTCTTCTTATTGACCCTTGTAATTGATCTGCTTGTCTTCCCTGAAGACACAAGATACATAATTAGAAAAGAAAAATTCTAGTTGTTATGAATGTGTTTTCATGAAAGGACTAGTGTAAAGAGAAAAGTGAAAAAAATGTTTATTGCATTATATCAGTTACTCATTTAAATTTTGAATCCTCAAACATGAACTGTTATGAGATATTGGTAACAAATAACATTGCTGATTAGAAAACTAGTCAAGCACGATCAGAAATTTCCTTTTTCTTTTCATAGGTAAGAGTTTATTTTGTTTACAATCTATTGAAATCTTGATGGTAGCAAATTTGGGTACTAATCAAACAAGTAAATTAAATTACTAATCCAAATTCCGAATCATTATTCATTTTCACATGTCTTAATTTTACCTCCATTGCATCCTTGAGAGGTCCCCAACATTCCATTCTGTTATATTTTTCTGAGCTAGAATGAAAATATACTCTAACTATAGAATCCAGCAATTCAGGATGCTCACGGAAAAGTGCAGAGTCTCCACAATGAATTGCTTTGAGTACCTGGCGTCATATATTAGCATTACTGTAAAAAAATTCTTTAAAAATACACTTTAGGAAAATCAGATACTCATCCTAGCTATAAATAATACGAGAACATAGCAACCTCCTCACGAATTCACTACATTTTTCAATTGGAGCTAGAATTTGTGCATATACCAGGTCGAACACAAGTTGCACAACATACAAGATTGAAGAGGAAGTTTAGGAGACGGGATATAATTCAACTGTAAACCTCCTTATAAGCTTTCTTATTCATTTTGAGCAACGGAAAGCTTTGGTAAGGAACAGTTCATCCATACCCCCTCACACAAAATACTCATGTAAGCTTTTGAGGAGGTTTTCATGCATAGCATAATACTTAGATCAGTCCTAGAATTCAGATTTTTCTGTTTTTATGGGATCTATAAGTTAAATGCAAACATACCAAAGGCATTTCCTTGGAGAATATGTGATATCTCAATTCAGCAGCCAGATCCAGGAAGGAATTGGGACCACTGACAAAGCAATGAACATGTAGGCACATATCATTTTGCACTTTCTTCCATTCAGCTACAACATCATCCTTCTCGTACCACCCTCTCAACTGCCAGTCCCAGAAGGAATAGTATACATAAAATACGCATAAATTAGGAGAACTAATGTTCTTGCTCAAAAATATGAATTAGGCACTAGTTTTTCCAAGCTAAGCATGCAAGAGTAAAGATACAGACCTGCTCTAGGTTGATCACATTGGACACAGCTAAAGTCAGATTAGCTGTAAAGTCACAATGGGATAGAATGTAGGTTCTAGGAATAATACTTGCATGTTTGTTTATCTGATCTTCCAATAGAACAACCTTCAGTTTTGAAGCTTCAAATCTTGCTGAAGGAACCAAGAGCCTAACAGCCTAAATAAAATAAAAACAAAACCCTATTATACAAGGAATACCAGTGATACTAATTACAACACATCAAATAACAATTTTTCGTATTGCTATACGAAACAAAGATATCCAAAATTGTAAGACTAAACTGAATTCAAGAAAGAGAAGGAAGGTATTTGGTGTTCATTGACTACTGTAAGCAAGTATTTGTTTGGATCTCAAATTGCAAATAATTATCTCATGAAGCATATTGGTTTTGTGCATGAATCAAGAAACGGAATCTTAATTTTTGTAAATTGGAACTGGAAGCAATTGAAGCTGTTTATCCTTAATTCAGTGATAACTGTAATGCAGCCAATAGTCAAAGAATGCAATTGCAATAGGCCAACAAAAGTAAAAATCTTTTACGGCTATAATCTTAATATCTTATAGATAGGGAAGTGAAACAGGAAGCATAATTCCATCTACACATTTCACATATGAGTAATAAGGAATTCAAATAAATAAATCATTTCACGAAATGAGGACTTTCTGTTGCATCTGGTCTAAGAAGTTCAATTTCCTATCTTATAATTAAGATGGGCAAAACACAATGCTGGGTCTTGGGAGTTGAGTTCAGGTTTGCATACTACCTTCGTTTCAAAATAATTGTCGCTTTTGAAGGACTTAATTTATTTCAAATGACTTATCATTTTAGAAAGGACAAAACATAAATGCAGTTTCTTAAGTACTTTTGGTGTTGTTCTTCAATTGGAATTAGAGTTTCACTTTGGTAATTTGCATAATAAAGGATTGTGTTAAATATCAACATAGATTACCCAGATGAAACTGCATCTAAGTTTTATCCTTTTAGAAAACCAAGAACTGGAATGAGAGCATTAATGAGGTGAGAGGGTAATATAGTCAAATAAACAATGAACAAAAGGAGAAGTAGCTAACCAACTTCTAGGAGAAACATAAGAGTTCCCTGAAATTGAGTGTGTGAAATGACTAATCCTTGTGCATAATCTCAAGCTGACTGTTATATATTCATGATAACTTCAAGATCCAGAAGCGTTATTATCTAGAAGTCAATGGGGATATACTAACAATTCTTTTCACCTTTTGGAAACAGGACAACCATTATAGTTAGGGGATGGACTTTTTACAATGGAAAAAGGGCCCTAAGCGAAGAAAAGGGATAGATCTACATCTCCCATATCCAAAGTTCACCTTATACAATTCATGGAGACTACAATTCTGGGATCAGAACAAGGCTTTAAAAGCTTGGACTTTAAAAGCTAATATTTTTAGCATCATTTGAATTACATATTTCCTTGAATATATTCTTGAAACATACAACTGATGGATAAGTATATGCTACGACTGTATGTGCCTGCTACAACTTACATGACATTATGAACAATTAAAATTTCAATAGTACATCATATGCAGAAATAGCACCAAGAGACCAGAGGAAGAAACAACAAAAATTCCCCTTTTTATCATGAGATACAACAATAGCATGAAACATGCAAATTCACGAGCTTAAAAGCATAAAAATTTAGTCAAATTAAACATGTTAATATCCACACACACACACAAAAAAAAAAAAAAAAAAAAACTATTTCCAAGCTAGCCATTAAATCCAAAATGCAAGCAAACAACAAAACTGAATGAATGACAATAGCATGACATATAAAAGCTGTGAGAGGAGAGAAGGGCACCTCAGAAACAAGGGTGTTGTAGGATGGTGTGGCATTGGTGATGGACAAGAGAAAGGGTCTGCATCTAGTAGTAGTGGATGATGGTTTTGACATGATGTGGTTGGTGGCGAAGAACTCTCTGGTTGGCGAAAATGAAAAGGCATTGTAAGAAGCACAATGACATGCCATTGAACATGCATAACACAGTGCTCCTCTTCATGTTTCACAAGCCACCATTGTCTTCTTCTCAAGCCTCAGAGATAGTAAAATGGTGTGGGAAAACTGGTGTTCTTGGTTTGGTTCGTTTGTGTGGACTGTGATTCAGACCCCACACTCGAAAATCTACATCACTTCATTTCTTCCACACGTTGTTTTTATATAATAAATTATAGAAAATAAAAATGGAAACTTTAATATTTTACAATTTATAAACACGATGCATGATTTGAGAATGGAATTGAACGTTGTGCCACGCCATCAAAGAGCTCAAATTTTCGATAACATGTTGCGGATAATGTAGTGACGTGGCTTTACTTGGGTCAACAGTTCGGTGTGACGCCAATCCTGATCTGCTTGAGGCCATCGAGTTCAACTTACTCGGACTTTGCTATTCTCACTTCCTTTCTTTTCAAGTTCTTCGCATTCTTTCTATTTTTTTTTTTTTTTTTTTATAAAATTGACATACACAATGAAAATTATTCTATACCTCCACAGATCTTGTCCAGATACACAATAGAAATATATTTTCCTAATTTTGTTGTATATCTCGATCAGAATTTTCAAAATACGCAACAAATACATGTTAAAAAACATATTTCCAACTTGATTCATTTTACTATATTTTTCTCTTATAAATACAAGTTGTATACTTTATCCATGTTGGGTCATTTTTTTTTTGCAGTATTTATTAAGGGAACATTTCAAAAGAAGAGAAATACTAATAACACTTTCTTAAATTTTATATATGCTACTAACACTTTCTTAAATTTTTTATGTGATTAGTTGAAATTTATTAAAAGTCATCAATTTTAATGAATTTTATATCTCATTTAATGATTCTTTCATCTAATTTAGATAACAGGCCCACCAAAATTGATATTACAATAAATTTTAACCAATCATAAAAATTAATATATGAAGAGAGTATTATAAACAATATTGCTAATCTGAAAATGTGAAAGTTCATTTCAAATTTTTAAACACCCGTGCCAATCTGCATCACTGTGTTCAAGTTCTTTAATTACATGATTTTGAGTTTGTAACACTATTTATATATGAAAAAATTGTCTTTTAGAAAAGTTTATATCATGTCTGACCGTATCTTAAAAATATATGTTCACTTATTGAATGAGAGATTGTTTCACAAGAAAAAAGTTCAGGCATATTTAGAAGATTAATTTCAAGGAGAAAAAATATTTAACTTAAATTTTAATATATAAATTTTTTCTCTCTAAACAAGCATAACAACTCTAAAATATCTATGACATATCTTTTTCTTTTTCTTTAATTTACACTTATAA
>PYAF01003243.1:3122337-3135977 GCA_007407185.1 Glycine tomentella
TATTAAATAAATAAACATTTTACAAAATAAATATAACATAAATTAATAAAATATTAAATAAAATCAAAAAATAATTTAGACAAATATTAAATCAAACTACAAAAATTTAAATTGATTTTATTTTTAAATAAATAAATTAAATTAATTTTTAAAAAATTTCAATGAAAATAAAATTAAAACAAATAATAAATACAATTTTTTTTTATAACTTCAAAGTTGTACTTTCATTGAAATTATGAAATAAAAATTCTGTTACAACTTTCAAGTAGTAAATTTTTTTAAATTTTTTTTATACGATATCAATTAAAAAAATAGAAATCAAATCTTAACACCTATTACGAATTATCTCATTTAATAATTTATTTAAAATTTATCCAAATGGTAATTAAAAAACCCTTTTCTGTAAAAATGCCACAAATAAACAGACACTGTTCTCTCTCTTTTTCAGTTTTTTTTTTTTTTTCTCAATCAAGGGTCATTTCCTTATTATTATAGTGATAGAAGTGTTTGGCCTAAACGAGATTCCCCACATTCCTCTGCAACATCAAACTTGTCATTCCTCAAAAATATCACATTCTTCACCTCTGTTCTATTGAGTCTGCAACAATAACATATACCTGTGAATGTGCTCTACTGAGTACTAAATGACAGAGAAATGTGAGCAAAGACTGTTCTAGGAATCTCACTTGGCCATTATGGTACAGTTCTATACCCTTTCCTTGTTTTCACATTTTGCTTCATTTCCTTCCAGAGTAGGATCTAAGAACCTCATTGATGATCTTGCTTTTTCGGAAGAATATGCAAAAAATGTGCTTATGTGGGTGTCTGTTTTTTTGGGAGAATGGGTGGCCGTTAATAAATCTAGAATAAACTCTAATATCATTTAAAATGTGAGTTTGGACATAAAACAATCCCCAAAACTAGCTAAAAGGGTGAGGGCTGTTCCCCACTTGTATACTCTATCTTGACACTATTTCTTGTAGTGGGACTTGTGTTTTTCTCCAATATCCCTTATTTGGAAACCTCATCTCTGTTTTCACTTTTCACGTTTTGGGCTTTTTGGTAGTATTTTCAATTTCTTCATGGTTTCTCCCATAAGGTGTGTTCTGGGTTATGCGATTGTTGCTCTTTGCACTAGATTTTGTTCAGTTTTGGCTCACACACTCGCATCCTTGTGTGAAATATTCCTTCACTAGTTGGACTTTTGGGAGAAAGCAAAGATTTTTCTTGATAAAAGTTTATCCTTTATTCATGAAAGTTTGATTTTTTTTTCTTCTTCTTTGAAAAACAAAAAGAAAAACATGAGCATAGAACATTACGCATCTATAAAGCTTGATCATGTTTGGTTGCTAGTATTAAGTAGGTACTTGTCAATTTCTCGCTTTCTGTCTTATTTCATGTTCATATCGTCATTGTTTGAAACTTTGCTACTTCGGTTTATGCTATTTCCTACCTTACCCTTTTTTTGTGTGTGTTGGAGACGTTAAAACTGTTGATATATGTTTCTTCTCCCTTCTTTCAACCTTCAAATTTGGATTTAGAAAGAACATTGGTTGCCCTCTAGTGTTAGGCTTTTGGGTTTTATACATTTGTTGTGCTGATTTATTTGAATAATATGGCAAGGCTACAACATGGTTTTCCTTGCAATTTATGTAAAGGATATATCCTGGCAAGTTATTTTATATTTTTTTTTTTATTTTTTAAAAAGAAGAAAGCATCAGCATTTAACTGAGCTACATGATTTTTTAGTAGATTTGATAGTACTTTGCTTCCCTTTCTAGGTGTGTTTATCTTGAAATAGCAGTAATTAGCAAACATGGCGCTGGGGAAGAATTCCCAAGGCAAGGGGAGGAAGTTGTCAAACTACTGTTCAACCGTCTCTGTTGCTGTGTTTGTTGCATTTTGTTTAGTTGGTGTATGGATTGTATTGTCATCCATTGTTCCAATTCAGAATTCAGTCATTCAGGTATCTGAGACTGAGACAAATAATGATGATGTTAAAAATGTAGCAAGTGATTCCAAGCAATTTGAAGACAGATCTGGTGATATATCAGAAGATTCAACATGGGGATCTAGCCAGGCTAAAAAATCTCAGAGTGGTGATAGCCATCCAGAAAACCAGGATGACCAAAAGGGAATTGAAAAAGTGTCTGATAATACTGCAGAAGAAAACCAGGATGTTGTTGGGGACAACTCAGATGAAAAGAATGATTTGGAGAAGGGTTTGGCCCTTTGGGGAGTAATATTGAGGAGAATGATCAAATGAGGAATGTCAAGCCGAGCACTGACGAGACGGAGAAAGAATCAGATGGAAGCTTAAATTCAGAATCTGAAGAAACAGAAACTTCGAATGATCAAATTCAAGACAATGAACTTAGAGGATCAATGGAAACTTTAGATGAAAAAGAATCTGACAAGTGCGCAAATTATAACAAATTAGGGACAGAAAAGAGTATGGATGAAGCCACACAACAAGATGAGATGGTTGGTGAGACTGTGGAGGACAAAAAAAATCTGCATTCAGAGACAACACAAAGTACTGGAGGGAGTAACACAGAAAGCCATGAAAACAATCCAGCTTTTAAAGAAATTTTAGTTACTGGTACCTCATCAGAAACTTTGATCGAAACTAGCTCTGAAAATGGAACATGGTCAACTCAAGCTGCAGAGTCACAGCATGATGGAATCACAGAAGTCTTCGGTTTCTATTGACAGCAGAACATATGACTGGAAACTTTGTAATACAACTACAGGATCAGAGTACATTCCTTGCCTTGACAATTGGAAAGCAATTAGAAAGCTTCAGAGCATAAGCCACTATGAACATTGTGAGAGGCACTGTCCTGATGAAGCTACCACTTGTCTTGTTTCTCTGCCTGAGGGCTATAGAAGCTCAATTAGGTGGCCCAAAAGCAGGGAAATGGTATGCAATACATAAACTGGATGAAAGCCAAATGCTGTTACTTAATAATGAAATTCAATATTTTGGTGCCTATTGCAGATATGGTACAACAATGCTCCACATACAAAACTTGTTGTAGATAAGGGTCATCAAAACTGGGTCAAAGTTACTGGTGAATACCTTACTTTTCCTGGTGGTGGAACGAAGTTTAAACATGGCGCTCTTCATTATATTGAATTCATTCAGAAAGTAAGCCTTTCTCAGGTTTCTGTGTTGCAATGCTATCATTATCTCACATTCTCGCTAATATGTTGTTTTGAATAGACAACTGCTCTTTGATAGGAATTCTGGCCCAATGGTTCCTGAGCAGTCCACTAAGGCTCTTAAGTTAAGGTCTGCACGCGACGGCCCAAGTGCCAAAAAGTCTGGTTGAGGGGTCTTGGTGGGAAATTACAGAAGAGGGGGTGAGGAGTTAGTTATGGAGAGGTAATTAGCTAAGTTTATTATAAGGAATAGGGAGAGTAGGGAGGGGACACGTTTTGGGTGCTTGTCTAGTTGGGGACCGAGAGATTTTCTGTCTTGGGGGAAAATTATCCCTTTCTTGTGTTCCCTTTCATTACAGACATTAATAATACAATTATAGACTTCATATAGGTGTATTCTAATTACTCCTAGAACCCGATTCAGTGTTTCTTAGTGATGGGAAAACAGAAACCTCTTAAGTAACATACTAGCATACATACTATATTGGCATTTTTGAGGAAGTTACACCATTTATATTTTTAAGACATGGTAATAGTTGTCCTAAATTGACATTTTTTAAGGAAGTTACACCGTTTATATTTTTAAGACCTAGTAATAGTTGTCCTAAATTTGAACTGACCTTCCCATTTTCATGTTAGCACTTACCTTATTTAGCTTTTCTTTCTCTGCTTTGTCATTGTCAAATGAATTGGTTTGCGCTTTCAGTTTTTATTTTTAATAAGTCAGCTTAGCCAATCCTTCATTTTGATAAATATGTTTACTTGACCTTTAATTCCTTCATGCAATGAGTTTAACAAACGTGCAAATAGCGAATACATTGTCTTGGAAATCAACCAGTGTCTTAGCCATCCTGCTCTCATTTGATTGATATATCTGTTATTGACTTATTTCCCCTCTAAATGGGTGCTTGTCTAATGATGCAGTCTCTTCCCAAAATTGCATGGGGGAAGAGAACTCGTGTGATATTGGATGTTGGGTGTGGGGTAGCCAGCTTTGGAGGCTATCTGTTTGAAAAAGATGTTCTGACCATGTCATTTGCTCCAAAAGATGTACACGAGGCACAAGTGCAATTTGCACTGGAACGGGGAATTCCTGCCACATTAGGTGTCATGGGCACTGTAAGATTACCCTACCCTGGTTCTATCTTTGATCTTCTCCACTGTGCTTGTTGTAGAGTCCCTTGGCATGTAGAAGGTGTGATGAAAGTTTTGATAAAGTTTTCTCTCTCTCAATGCTTTTATTTTCTTACCTATGCTTGACTCTTCTAGTAATATTCTATTGGTTGTACAATGCAGGTGGCAAGTTGCTCTTGGAGCTTAATCGTGTATTACGACCTGGAGGTTACTTTGTATGGTCTGCTACTCCAGTGTACCAAAAGGATCCAGAAGATGTTGAGATTTGGAAAGGTACAACCATTGAACCCTAATTCATGTTACACTAGGAAATGAACTTATGGGTTGATTTTATACAAAACCATTTTGTTGCAGCAATGGGTGAAATTACAAAGTCAATGTGTTGGGATCTGGTGGTAATTGCAAAGGACAAATTGAATGGAGTGGCAGCAGCAATATATAGAAGACCAACTGACAATGAATGCTATAACAACAGAATAAAAAATGAGCCATCAATGTGCAGCGAATCTGATGATCCAAATACAGCTTGGTACTTCTATTTTTGTTTTTTTTGGCAATAGGCATAAATAGGATTCTCAAATAAAGAGGAATGGAGATAATGCTTTGAAATTTCCTAATAAGAATGCAATTTTTAAAGATAATAACAATATTAATCCAGACGATCCATAGTTTTTCTACCAAGAAGTATGAATTTATAATTTTTGATATATAAGTGAAAACAGTTTTTCCCTTGTCAAATTTTTGCAAGCTTTCTTTTGTTTGGAGATGCTGAAATTTTTCTTAAATGTTTTGCAACAGTAATTTGTTGGTATCTGGAGAGTACTGTTATGCAATGTCAGTCACCTAGCAATTTGTGTGTGTGAAGCTTAAGAAAAAGAATGAGATTCTTAATAGTTGATACTAAAATAAATTGAAGTAGTTCTTTTATTCAAATCCTTGACGTCCATTTCTTCTGGGCTTGAATCACTAGAGCTGCTTAAGAAACAAAATGGAGTTAAACATCTCAAAATTTATCACTCAGGTTGAAATTGCCTTCTATACTAATATTCAAGAGTGTTGACTGTTGATAGTGCATTACTTAGTCGGAGATTATTCTTTTTGAAAAAGTTACCCTACTAATCTTCAGGAATGTATCACTACAGGCTTGTATGCACAAAGTGCCCATAGATGCATCAGAGCGTGGATCAATCTGGCCTGAGCAATGGCCACTGAGGTTGGAGAAACCACCTTACTGGATAGACTCTCAGGCTGGTATTTATGAAAGAGCTGCTTCAGTGGAATTCACTGCTGATTACAAGCATTGGAAAAACGTTATTTCCCACTCGTATTTGAATGGAATGGGCATCAATTGGTCTTCAGTAAGAAATGTCATGGACATGAAAGCTGTTTGTGGAGGGTAAGATATTATTTGTACCTGTGCATATTCCTGGTTCCTCTTTGAATGGAAATGAATTACTTTTTGCTTGTTCTGGTGGAAAATCATTATCTTTTATCCTGCATGTCTTTCTTTTCTTCCCTAGAAAAGTTTCCAGTAGCAAGAGTAGGAGGAAATGAGTACATATTCTACTCTAGTGCCCAATAATTTCATGTGGTGTCTGCCAAAAGAATAAAACATCATTTTGGTCCTTGAAAGATACAAGGTTGGTCACATAAATCCCTAAAAGATGAAAATCATAATTTTCATCTCTAAAAGATGAAAAAATCAGATCAATTTTAATCCTTTTTTACATCGGTATAGTCCCTAAAAGAGGACTAAATTGATTGACATTTTCATCCATCCTTCATGGATGAAAATGGTGATTTCCATTTTTTGAGAACTAATGTAACCCAAAATTTTAGGGGCCAAAATGGGGTTTCATTCGTGCAGAATGGTTATCAGCTTTTTCAAGTACATTACAGCATTTCACCCTTTTTGTTTATTATTTTTTTTGTCCTTTTAAATCTTTTGAAAATGTTTATTGTTTTGAATATTTTCTTCTATAAATATCCTTTTAGCTATATATACTAAATTGTGAGTAATTCCTTGTCCTAACTAGTACGACTTTTTTATTTGGGTGAATGCTTACTGACTTTATTATCAAATAATGAACCTTCTTTAGTATTATTTTAATATTTTTTTTGCTTTCTCTCCTGTCTTCAGGTTTGCTGCAGCACTCAGAGCCCTGAAATTGAATGTTTGGGTAATAAATGTGGTTCCAATTGATTCTCCGGACACACTGCCAATAATATATGAGCGTGGATTATTCGGTATTTATCATGATTGGTGTGAATCATTCAATACTTACCCTAGATCATATGATCTGCTCCATGCTGATTCTATATTTTCAATACTTAAGGAAAAGTATGTTCAGTAATTTTAAAAATTGTCAACTAAGAAATCTCCTTAGTCCTTATATATCCTTCTGATTTGGCTGACACATTTTTGGATTCAGGTGCAACAAAGTAGCAGTGATGCAGAAGTTGATAGGATCCTGAGACCAGAAGGATATTTGGTCATAAGAGACAATGTTGAAACTATTGGTGAGATAGAGAGGTTGGCTAAATCTCTACATTGGGATATTAGGTTGACATATTCTAAAAATGAAGGATTACTTTGCATTCAGAAGACATTCTGGCGTCCAACAAAGGTTGAAACAGTTGCATCAGCCATTGCATGATCTCAACTTCAAAGGCTACTCCTTTTTTTACATATTATTATTAATTTATTTAGTAGAATTTGAAATATATTTTTATTAACTTTTTAATGAGCAAAGTGATTTTTTTAATTAATTAATGAATATTCCAGCCTTAGCACAACCTGGGAGCAAAATATAGTACATAGAGAAGGTTTGTATTCTGTACACCCTATACAACAGCATGTTACTCATAGTAAGTTTTTTCCTTCTTTGTGAGATGATTGACCTAGTTTACTTATTCAAACCCTAATTGATCTTTCCATTCGTGTTTCATCTTTCCTTTCCAGTACCGATCTTTCCTTCTTTCATTTTTTGCCCTGGAAGAACCCAATTTTGAAAATTTGCACCTTGAGGAAGGCATGTGTGAGATCGAAATACCAGCTGATGTTATTACAAGTGAAACCATTGAACCTGTCCTATGCTTGGTGGGGAGGTTTTTGACGTCATGAATGAAAGAATGTCACTTATTTGGAGGCCTCTATACAAGGAGTATCAATTAATGAAATCAACCCGGATACTTTCCTTTTCCAATTTTTTCATCAAGTAGGCATTCAGAAGGTTTTGAGGTGAGGCCCATGGAGCTTAGATAAGCAACTCTTAATATTAGGAATCATCAAGGGAGGAGAAGACCCAATAAATGTTCCTCTGCCTGGGATACTATTTTCCCGTTCACATTGAGGGTACATTTGTAAAAATATATTAAATAATTAATTAAATATTATTTTTTTTATTAAAAAAATAGCAGCATAATTGAAAACTTGGAAAAGAGAAGCCAATACAACATGTACATGCATTTAATACTCATTGTATCCCCTTTTAATATAACGGCGGTTAGTATTTTAAATATGCTTCAATTTTTTTATTTACTTATATTTTAATTACATTTTATTTTAGTTATTTAGAGATAGCCGATATACCTGAAATGTGAAAGTGATATGTATGTGAGTACGATATACCCCAATATAATATGTTAATTTTGGCCAGTTTATAATATGGTATTTTTTTTAATAATTTGTATTCATATGAAAAGAAATGTTTCACTTGTTTTCAAAAGATTTCTTTGAAAGTGTATTTTCACACATAGACACACCTACATGCACATATATAATAATAGGCCTTACATTATCAAAATTGATAGGGTTTTATTCCTTTGACTAAAAACATGTTTTTTTTAAAATAAATATAAGGATTAAAAATATATAAAATTTTTCATACGAATTGAAGCTAAAATCTCACAAATATTTTAAAGGAGTCTTTAAGATTCCCTATCTATTGTCAAAAGAAAAATTACAACTAATCCGGATGTTGATGAATGCACCGAGAAATCCTACGACTGTTATAAGAGAGCAACATGCATCAACTCTAATATTGGGAGCTACACCTGTCAATCTGTCATTGACCAGATGGATATAATGGAGACGGGAAAAATAATGGAACAAGATGCACTTAGTAGTGATCGCATAATCACAATTGTTTTAAGTGAGTATATTATTGTCAATTTACTTGAATTACAAAAAAAATATTGAATTGGACATAGAGCAAATAATTTGTTTTCACCTTTTCATGTTCGAGTGTGATTATAAGTATCTTAATTAATACTTTTCATAGGTTTGAATTAGATGATACACCCCATGCCTTAAAGCACCTTATTTGCATTATTAAAATGGAAAATGTTGTCTTAATTGATTTACTTAGGGACGTACACACATTACATAAACATTATTCTCAATTAAGAAGTATATTATTTCGTAATCCTAAGTACAGATAAACTTATCATTCACAACAATACCACAATAAATATCAACTAATCATCTTCCACCACCCAAAGACACTGAAAATTTGTTTAAGCTATCAAAACCAGAATTAATTCCACTCCCACTAATGCCTTCTTCAACACTGAGAACAGACGATGCTTTTTGTAGCAAGTTTTCAGTCTCTTCTGAAGATGAACCAACACTTCCCCATCGATGCTTTCCCACAATTTGAAGTCCCTCAAGTTCCATTGCCACTTCTTTCATGGTGGGTCTATCCTCTCCTGTCACCTTTAAACATAGCTTTGCAATATTGGCAACTTCTGTTAGTTGTTCAACATTTGCCTCATGTAATATGTAGTTGTCCACAATATCAAGTAATTGACCTGTTTTCATTGAAGAAACAAAGTACACTGCAAGGTTTCTATTAGCCTCTGGCCTATCAAATGAAAGTGCCTTCTTTCCTGTCAGTAGCTCTGCTAGGACAACACCAAAACTATAAACATCACTCTTCTGGGTCAATTGGCTTGTATGAAAGTATTCTGGGTCGAGATACCCTAATGTCCCTTGCACCAGAGTGGTTAATTGAGTTTGATCAAGGGGGAAAATCCTTGAAGCTCCAAAATCAGAAACCTTGGCAATGAGATTGTGATCAAGTAATATATTTGTAGTTTTCACATCTCTGTGTATGATTGGTGTAGAAGTAGCAGAATGCAAATAAGCCAAGGCCGCAGCAGTTTCTGTTGCGATTCTCAGTCTTGTTTTCCATGTCAGTTTTAGAGAGCAATTAAAATCATGAAGGTGCTCATAAATAGTACCCTTGGGAATAAATTCATAAACAAGCATAGGAACTTCTGTCTCTAAACAACAACCCAAAAGCTTTACCACATTCCTATGGTTGATTTGGGAAAGCACAATCACCTCATTTATGAATTGCTCAATCTGATTTGGATCACTGATTTTGGACTTTTTGATTGCCACAATTCTATTATCTAGCAATACTCCTTTGTAAACTGTTCCTTGGCCTCCTTGACCTAGGATCTTGTCCTCATCAAAGTTGTTGGTGGCATCTTTTAACTCCTCAATAGTGAAGACTTTGGCCGTTTCGATTGATCCTTTATGCCTAGATATATGTTGTTGTAAGAAAAGGCCACCATTTTGTTGAAAAAATTGTTCTTTAAGTTTGATGATCTTTCTTTTCTTCGATACCCAATACACATAAAAGCTTCCCCCAAGTAGTGCTACAAGACTTACACTCACACCTAGACATAAATAGAAACATATATAGTTAGTATTCTCGTGATGTTGGCTCAACTACAAAATTGCTGATGACATATGTTAATAAATCAAAATTCCAATGTGCCATATACTATTATGATAATTCATAACATGTCTGAAGGACTAATGTTCTAAATGCAACTTAAATTGTACCAATACGTGAATTTAGTTTGCCAAAGCAATTCATAACTTGATTTAATATTGTTGATTACCAATGAGAAATCTTTCAACAAGACTTGATTTAATATTGGTAATCTTTCAACAATTTGGCTTGGAACAGTAAGTAGATAAGATGCATGATTATATATACTTTTGACATAATTGAGAATAGAATTAATGTGTTAATCTCAATAGAGAAAAGAGTTTACTCACTCAAAGCAATTATCAATATGATCTCTTTCCTTGAATTGGTGCTAGATTTGGGACTGCATTTTGTTCCATCATTTTTTCCATCTCCTTCAAATCCTTCCGGGCATGAACAACTATAACCACCAGGAAGGTTATTACATTTTGCCCCATCAACGCAATCGGTGGATCCCATGCATTCATTAACATCTACGTACAGGATAACGAGTCAGTTATGATTTCTATTTTCACAATGGATTGGAAAGGTCTCTGATCAGAAGAAAAATATTATTATTATTTTTCCTTACATATTTTTATGAGCAACTTACACGAATATTTCTTGAAGTTTTTTGAGATAACATATTTTTCTGTGTTTTTAAATATTTATAATAACTTTTCTTATAAGAATGCATGATATAATATTTTTCAAATAATTAATGGGTGTTGGTTTAATGTATAAGGATGTTGGTGCGCATGATAATTGTGTTATTGTCGTAACACAATTTCATCTGAAAGGGTTCCGAGTCCGGTATAACAAGCAAAATTCAATACAGATATCAGATAAAGATATTAATTAATACCTTGACAACCACCAAGTAGGTAAGGGTTTCCTTCGAAACCATTTGAGCAGCTACAAAGGTAACCAGATCCCTCGAATGAATTGTAACATTCACTGTTTTGTGCTTTACACGCATAACTTGAAACCTCCTTCTTAGCTTCTTGGCACGTTTGGTTCTTCACTACCCAATCCACTCCAACGGGAAACGTTGTCTTCTCAAACTTGACGAGGTCCGTGGAGGAGAAGTTGTAGGCCCCACGTTCTACCAGGAACGCATGCCCGCACTTGTTGAAGTCAAACACGCTCGTGTGGTTGAACACGCTCCCTGAACCGTAGGAGAACTTCGACAACCCGATCGGGATCGAAGTCTCGCAACAACCGGTGCCGGAACAAGACCCGTTCGTTTCGATGTCTTGGAGCCTGTTGCACAGGGACACACATCCGGTGGTGTAGTTCCTTCCATCCGAATCGGTTCCTTGCACTAGTCCAAGCGTGTCGCACCCGAGTACGGTGAACTTGTTTCGGTTCGAAGAGAGTTGGAAGCTTGTTAGGCTTAGCTCTTGGATTGTTTGATTCACGAGTTTGCCTCTTTCGGCGTAGCAGTCGCTGGCTACTGGCCATGAAATCTGCAGTTCGCCACTGAGTGAGATGTTTAGGACGCTTATGTTGGTTTGTGGCAAGAAAAGGACATCTGATGAAGAAGAGGTTCGGTTGCAGGAGACGAGAAATGAAGCGTCCAAGGAACAATCCTCAGTCATGCCAAATGGGAAGGGAACCGTGACAGAGCCACAGTTTGTTCCACAGTTTGGCTTTGACATGGGTTGAGTGTTAGTTGCAGCAATGAGAAGCGTAAGAAGTAGCAGCGGCAGCAGCATTGAGCTCACAGCCATGACTTTGTTTTTTAGGTTCTTGTGTTCATGCTATTGTTAGATGAATACAAATCTCCGGAGAGTCAAGATGATGTCTTATTCTATTTTAGAGAGACGGGTCAAAATAAATATTGACTTCTACTGCATAGGAGGATCGATCCATTCAAACAAATTTATTATAATGTATAGGAAAAAATTATATTCATATATACTTATCAAATACTTTTATTTTTCTCTCATTTCACTTTATTTTTAATTCTGTTTTTTTCATTTTATTTCTTTCTTCCAAGTACGATTTGTGTATTGTTTTTAAATAATGTATTTGCGGTTTATAATTTTGTAGTTTATATATAAAATTACCTAGACCGTGTCGATTTTGTGTTTCTGTCAGGGAGAAAGGTTCAGACACAAAGCTGCACTACAAACAAAAGCAAACTTCAATGCATACCTCTACCTTTCACATATCCGCCGGGCAGCCGGCTATAGGAGGCATGAAACTAAAAGAAGTTATCTATCTGTTCAAAAAGAGATATTACATTATATAATTAATAAAATTATCTAATAATTTATGTATGTATTTTTTTATTATATTATTCAATTTATCTCTTCTTTTTTACACCTCTCGTGCATTTATAATATATATGTGTGAACTGACTTTATATGCAAGTTTCACTGCAAAAAAACTATATGAATTTCATATATTAACAGGACATTAATGTTACTCATTAGACTGCAGTAAAAAAAAAAAAAATGCTACTCATTAGACTTCTGCTTGTTAGTATTATTTTTATCTAATGAAAATTGAAGTACTAATATGAATATTATAACCAACCTTTACCAAATAGTGTGGGTGTACCGGAAATACCATTGCATATAATCTCAATATTTATGCTACTAAATTAATCAAGTGAGACAAGCTTAACATTAACTTTTTTTTTTGTTAGCATATGCAAAATCTTTTCTACGAAAGAACAAGGAAGCGGCATAGCCTATAGCCGGTGACTTCCCTGACATACAATGTAAATAAAAGTCTACATGAATATTATTATAGTTTTTAAACATTTTTTAATTAAAAAATCTTTGTCCTGGAAGGAATTTCAACAAACAAGTCTTTGGTTTTACTCATCATAAAAGTAGAACCAGTGATCTTTGTGGTTTAAACTAAATTGTAGAATATCTAACAAAAAGATAAAGAATTTCTAGAAGATTCAATCCCTATTTTTTTTTAATTCGTAAATATTATTTACAAATTTCTGAGCATTTTGTTCTTTTATAGGTACTAGTAATTCAATTCTCATAAAAGAAAAAACGTATATAGAAAAGTCAGGTCTAAGTGGGGTGAAAGAGTTGATGCTTGACTATTCATATATAGTCCCGCAGAACACCAAAGCGATATAGTCAAACAGTGACTTCATACAAGTGGGTATAGAAGAGTTGATGATTGCCTATTAATTCATAAAACTAAGTGAAGGGTCTCACTTGGTCACTTACGGGCTTTTTGATCTGTTGGGATAAAAAGAAAACTTAATTAACAAATGAGTATTGATCAAATTATTTATCATTTAGAGATAAGTTGTGTGATCTGATACGATTTCTAAATAAAAAATTATACTATCTGTTATAATTTTTATTATTTTTTTTAAGTAAAGTCATAAATTTATTTACAATTTTATCATATATTTTTTAATTTTGTATTTAAAAATCATAAATATATTTATGAATTTAAAATCATAAATATATTTATAACTTTCAAATGAAATTTTTTATTATAAAAAAATGAATTCAATAGTAGTACGATTGCTTTTTTATTTTATTTAGGTTTAATTGTTTTATATATATATATATATATGGATTACGACTTTAA
>PYAF01003243.1:3176759-3202147 GCA_007407185.1 Glycine tomentella
AAAAAAATTGCAATATTTTTAGGCTTTATCAACATGAATTGTATACAACATTTGATAAAAATGTCACAAAAATATATTAGCAATATTTATTTATAATTTGACATTTTTGAATGTGACCAAAGATTTTTAACAACATTTTTATTAAGTGTTAGAAAAAAAATGTTGTTAAAAGTCATATATATATATATATATATATATATATATATATATATCAGTGATTTTTTTTACAATACGCAGAAGTGCATAACATTTGAAAATAAAATAGTTGTCGTAAATATTATGAATCGTTGTAAGAACTAAGAATATAAAAGAAAACAAGTAGAAAATATTTTTATTTTAATTAAGATAAATTTATTGAAAACTGAAGAAACTAATCTTAGTAAAAAGATCATACATATATTTATTTCAAAAAATGAAAAACTCTTAAATTGTCTTTTGGTACGTCCCGGCGTGTTAGTGTATGACATTTTGTTTATGGCCAGTCACAACCATATTTAGGTATCTTATACTTAAATTTAAAAATGTCCAAGATTCCATATACGAATTGCCCTTTTAAATCCAATTACGTATAGTCAAAATCTGATCCGTGTTGGAAATTGGAAAGCATGCGTATACTCGTATCATGTTCTAAAGTTGTAATGTTTTTTTTTTTTTTTATTATTGGAGACGGCAACTCTGGAAGAGACAACATGAAAAGCATCAAGCGAATTTTAATTTTCACACTCACTTTATTTTGTCATCTCTTCTCTCTTTCTGGTTCAATTTCTTTTATCATGTCATTCGTCACATTTATATACTTAGTTAATTTCTATTTGTTTTTTTTTCTCTATTCTCTTTTTATTCCTCGATCTGTTCTTTCCACTAATCTCACATAAGGTGTAAAACAAACAAGATTGAAGAGCAAATTAAGCAAAACAACTTTAGTTGAAGATCCAATGACCATACATACATACATATATATATATATATATATATATATATATAAACTGTTTATATGCCACTCAGTGACCCTAACTCTAATAGTTGGGCCTTGTTGCTTAATAACTCGATGAAAAAAAACAAACACCGGGCCGGCATATTAGATTTACCGCGCATGCGTTACTATTCCTTTACGCACGTAGCTAGTTTAACTAGGATTGAATTAAAATTTTGTACTTAAGTGCAATAAAATTATCTTTCTATATAAAAATATATATCACTACTAGAAAATAAGTTTTTAACATCAGTTTTTTTAGACTTTTAATATCGGTTTTTACATGATGTTGAAACCAGTGATGTTAAAAGTATTAACGTTAGCATCAGTTTAAAAAAACTGATGTTAACAAAAATATACAACATCAGGTTTTAGCAAAAAGTGATGTTATTTTTTGTAAATCAACATCAGTTTTGCATTGAAAACTGATGTTATTTTTTGTAAATCAATATTAGTTTTTATTAAAAATTGATGTCGTTTTTTGTGAATCAACATCAGTTTTCATTGAAAACTGATGTTATTTTTTGTGAATCAACATCAGTTTTCAATGAAAACTGATGTTATTTTTTGTGAATCAAAATCAGTTTTTACTGAAAATCGATGTTGTTTAATGCATCAACATCAGTTTTTAGTGAAAACTGATGTTGATTTTTGTAGGTTTTTTTTTAATATATTGTCTATTTTTTAAATATTATCCAAACATGCAAATTTAAAAACAGACCAATACAGGCAAATAGTTTCACAATACGATAAAAAGCTACTATAAATTGTAATGGTCAAAGAAAACAATAATGTCAATATACTATAAGCAATTGTAATTAAACTATTTTTACAATTGTTTAAAAATCCCTTAATCGCCTAGTGTTTCATTGCTAACTCTAAGATAAAATCTTGCCCATTGAATCCGAATTGTCTTTAATCTCTCTGATTCCAATGGTCTTGGATCAGTAAAATACTGCATAATATAATAAAACATAACTTAATAAGTATAAATAAAAATAAGTATAACAAATAAAATTAACCTTGAAGTAAATAATTACCATGTCCCAGTTATCCCTGAAGCCTCCTTGTACTATCGTTGACATCCAATGCATGACAAAATAACCACACTCAGTGCTTCCTTTTTGTTTATTACACTAAATTGAATAACATATTCAAAGTTAAACGAAAATTAGTGTAAATAGTAGTTAAAGTAATTTTGAAGACATCAATCATTGTTTAAATGACTTATTTTAACTGTAATCCATTTAGGAGTAGCTTTGGACTTAGTTCCTTTAGTATCATTGAATCCCTTTAAAGCACTGGTTAAGAAAAACATATATGCATATTGTATAATTAACATATTCATGTCTTTCCAATAATAAAGTAAATGTCTTAGAAATTACAACTTACTTGTTAATAATTCCTTTCAAGTAGTTATCTGGCTTATTGTGGAAGGAACAAAACCACACAACAACATTGTCCTTAAGACATATAACGTCCAGTTGCCAATGTGCGCTACATAGGAGAACATTAAGTTATTATACTACATTAATTATTTAATTTGATTTGTACAATTTTACTTACCCATTCAAGTACGCTGCTAGGTATACATGTTTCTGTGAAGTCTGCATCCATTTCTTAATATAGTCTTCAGATTCAAATTGCGATTGACCAGATCTCTGTATGGATTGTGGCTCAAGAAATCCATACACAGAGACATTATCCGATTGCAGACTTAAGTCATTCATATACCTATTGTTTTTAAAATAAAGTAAATTATGCATTAATTTAAAACAATCAGCAATGTAATAGACTGTAATGTAAAGTGACTTACAGAATCCACAATTGTAAAACAGAGATGTTGAGACATTGACCACCGTGTATTATTTCAGATATATCTTCATACTTAATGTACAAGGGGACGTCGTAATTATACACCCCAAACACAGTAGTATCCCATGGCACCTGCATGGGTCTAAGGAAAAGCTAGGGGATGGTCGATGCGATTTGGTATAGGGGATCGTCATCAAGTTCCGGCTTATGTACAGGCTTTTCGTCGGTCCCATCAGGTCTCTACTTATCCTACACGGTTAATAAACATAAGTTAATGATAGTCAACACTTTATGTGTAACAAATTAATCCATTTTGACTGATAATAAACACAACAAAAAGTAAATACATTTTTCGAAATAGCATGTACAAGATGTGTTGGCCAAGTAAGGAAGGTGTTAAGGGTCTGCCCCACTAACTGAACCTCATCAGTGGGTACAGGGACACGAACATCAGCATCTCGAACTTCCTCAATACCCACCTTCACCTGATCATTGACCAAAGGGACGTTGTGCACGGTTGTCGACCCCTTATAAACTCTTCCAAGGGCAACCAGGCGGGGAGGATTTTCATCAACATACAACCCACGCCTGTCTGATGCACCCGTGTCAGGGTCCTTCCCCGAGGGATCAACACAACTTTCCTTCGTGCTAACAAGGGCACCAGAAGGACCAACCTCAACCTCAGGAGGTGGTATAAATCCCTGAGATTGCATTTGAGACTGCATCTGGGACTGCAAATGGCTGAAGGACAACATGAGTTGTTGAGTCACTTTTTCAGTAATCGACTGCTCCAGCTCTTCCCTGATATTCTGTTTCAGTCGATCCAAGTCTTCTGGGTTCATGGACTTTGACGTGCGAGAGCTTGTTGAAGCCGGTCCGAAGTATTGTTTAATCGTCACACCGGGTCCAACAACACGAACACAGCCTGAGTGCTCTGGTCGCCCAATGGCAACAGTCAGTATATCCTGACGTCCACTGGCGACAAAGTTACCCTGTGATGATTGCTCTTCCAAGGTATCCTGCAATCAACATAAATACTACATGAGTTTTCAAATTTATTATTTTTATAATTAATGACCATTGAAAAAATAATTAACTTACAATCCTTTCTGCAATTTCACGTGCTGCCTCAGATGTCATGTCTCCTGATTTTTTATGCGAGCCATCTTCCACTTCACGTGTCGCTTAACAGGAGATGGAGGATGAACGATTGTTTCGGTGCTCCCAGATTGGGCTGCTTCCTCCAATCGTTTCTTTTGTTGTTCCTTCATTAACTTTTGTTCTAATAAATCATAACCCCCACTAGACAACACATGAGGGGCAATGTTTAGTTTCTGGGCGGCCTGAGCCTTCTTTCTAACATCCTATTACAATTACACAGATAGTTGTCAACAAAATACACTTGAAAATATTGCATAATTTCCAAATTCAAAAACAATGCAAGTCATCTAACCTCCCATGAAGCAGCTCTACAACTCTCACAAAATTGGTGCCACTTTTCTTTGCTGATTCCGTATTTCTCACAGACCGTGTCATCGTCCTCATCCTTGCCTTGTGCCAGAGCCCATTTGAAAGTCAAATATGACTTAAACTGCCTCCATCGCTCTCCTACTGTCTGAAGAATTTTCTTTTTCGTCCTTTGGTCAAACGCTTCAGGTATATCAAATTCAGCCTGCAATCCAAAAAACACATTTAACAATTACAATATCATTTTAATTGTATTAGTACAACTAATTACAATGACATTGACATTAAACATTTAATTCTAACACCTGAATGTCCTCCCAAATCAAATCTTTTTGAGTTGCAGGAACTTCCTTCCAGTTACCAATTATAACATCCACCTTGTCCCGAGTGATGACCCCCAAATACGTCCTCAATTTCTTTTTATAAGCACCATTAGCCTTTCCAGTGACAGGATCCACATGAACCAGTGGTCTCTCGGCACCACAAGTCTGGTAGCCAATGACCTCAGCCGTGTTGCTTTTCTAGTCTTCTTCGATGTAGACGGCAAAGGTACTGACTCAGGAGGAGGAGGAGAGCTCGGTGGTGTAGTCATGTGCCTTTTAAAAACAACATTAATTAAAGTTAAGTGAAAAGTAAAAAGTAAAGTAAGATATGAAATTGTAAATATGGAAATAAGTAAATATAGAATAAAGATTACATTAAACAATGTTAATTAATTCTCCTTCATCATGATCATCACGATTTGCATAAACGTCGTCGACTTCTTCTTGTTCGTTGACGTTAGGCATATGTGTCGAGAAAGGAGTCACACTAGTATCAAGGGTTGAATCATCATCTTCAAGACTAAGACCAATGGTTTTTCCATGTAGAACCACTGACCACCTTTCATCACAAGGATCTTGAACATAAAACACCTGTTTAGCTTGTTCTGCCATGATGAAAGGCTCATTTTGATAAGTAGCTTCTTGAGATCTACCAAAGTAAATCCCGAATCGTCGATTCGCACACCGATATTGCTATCAACCCACTTACACTTAAAAACACATACAGTGAATTTGACATAATTAAGCTCCCAGATCTCACCAATGACTCCAAAGTAAGGTATGGACGCCAAACGGGGATTAGGGTCATCCACAGTAGCAAAGTGTTGGGATTCAGCCTTAAGACTAACCCCACTATTTTGCATTGTGCTCTTGTCATCTTGTTCTTTGGTGTATAACGAGTACTTGTTGATATCGTATCCCTTCCAACTTCTAACATATATGTTTGTTCAGCATCTCTACTAACATATATGTTTTTAGTAGAGATGCTGAACAAACATATATGTTTGTTCAGCATCTCTACTAAAAAGTTATGGGATATGCAATGAGAGTGTTTGAACTCAGATCACGCAATACAGTGTACCCCGGGCTGCCCCAGTGCTTTTCTATGGGTAGTCACCATCTATCATTGATTATCGATCTCACTTTTGTCTTTAGCTATGCATAAAATTATTTACTAATTATTTTTTGCATTATTAATTCTTCATTAATTCTTTATATTAGACTCAAAGAGCTATAAGATGTATATTTGATTAATATATAGAGCAATTTGAGAAGTAAGCGACTATTTAGTTAAATGACTTAATTAAACACTTATCACACACAAACAAAAAAAACTTAATTAAACACCTTTTCAAAAAAAAAATGTCCATAAATACTTATAGCAGAAAAAAAATACAAAATGAGTTGAGCTTCACAAATAAGCTAAAAACTAAAATACATAAGTTGATTAACTTATAAAAAAGTTTAATGTATTTTTTATACTTATTTTTTTTATAAGTATTTATAAAAAAGTTTATTCAAACAAAACTTATATGAAGTAAGCTAAGAAAAACTTACTTTAATAAGTTATACTAAATGTATTGGAATATTCCACAATCCAATTAGACTTAATAACTTATCATCATGAGTTATTGAGGGTTTTGGTTCTAAAAATTCTAAGCTAAGCCAAGCCTCCCTATGTATGCAATATTCTATTCATTATTTCTTTTTACTTCGATTCATACTTGAGTGTCAGAATATATGTCTCCCTGGCTCGCTAGGAAATTTGTGCAGAAGACTAATTAAAGGTCTTGTTCATCCACCATTGAAGGTTGAACTCGTTCTCTTGAAAATCACAGAGAATGTGATCGCTCTTTTTCTTTCGGATTGATTGAACACTAAAAAAATTATCAAGATTAATTTAAAAGAAAAACTTATCATGGTTATAATTTATATATATATATAGATATACACACATATATTTGAATGAGCTTCCTATTTTATTTAAGCTAAAATTTCTTTAGATAGCTAAACTTAATATGAGCAGAAGATATGCCCAATTAAGCCATATCACATCAAGTTTAATATCAATGGTTTTATTTGTGATTTGAATAGAATTTTGTATCCATGTGTCCTCTACTACTTTATTTCTTGTAGTGGTGTTTGGTACGTAGTACCAGTACCACTTTACTTTGAAGATGTTCGGCTTGTAGTGTGGGAAATCACGGTCGCCTACTCTTTCGTACTTTTTTAAGGCATTGCCCTTGTATTGATGTCAAACAAGTAAGAAATTTTTACTAGTTATATATATAATTACAATTTAAACAACAATATCATTTTTGCACAGCTAAACAACATCATCATATTGTTTGATTATAATCAAATGTATATCAAATCTTAAATGTTGGATATATTACAGTCTCACATTATATAAGACTTCTCTCATTATGCTCAAACATAACAAATTCAAACCAGCCAAAGCAAAACACACAATAGTATTTCTAATCCTACATCTAAAAGGTTTAAATAATAATTTCATCAACCTTACAAACTCTAGCGGATTTATGAATAAATTGTAATATTCAACAAACATTAAAAAAAAAAAAAAAACAGACATACAAACAAACAAAAAGAAGCACAAATTGGTTTCGAACTTTCTATGGACACCAAAATATATGAATATATTGGACACACCCTTTTCTACAAAAAGATAAAACAATCCAAGGAGATAAGAGGGTTGTCAATATCCTCCATCAGAGTTAAGTCCATGTCATGGTCAGACACCACATCCTTAACCACGGTTTCATCAACTTTAGGACTAAACCCCAATCCCAAAGTGCAAGAAGTCTCATGAGTGTTTCTCAAACCAGAATGAAGTACTCTTCGTGAACAATTATTATTGGGACTCGCCGCTTTAACACTCTCTTTCCTCGTAGAAGACAAAACAGAATGATGAGAATTCGAATGAATTCCACTTATAACACTACTAACCTTGGAACTATTCATCGTTGTAGCCAAATTAGCACGCTCACATTTGTCTCCATTGAATCTTCTGCTGGGAGAGGGTGACCTAAGTAGCGACCTACTCTGCACGTTGGAAGCATGGTTAATAGTAGTAGCCCTCTCCGTGTCCTTTCGGAAACTCTTCTGTCGTGTTAGGTTCGTTGGAGAATTTGATCGAACCCTCTTCTGGGGCATGGAAAACGATTGTGGTGGCGGAGAGTGCTTATTCAGTGGTGACAAGTTGGGTTTTGGTGGTGAAGGGTTTATGTTTACAAGCTTTCTATTAGGTTTAGTTGGTGGCAAGAAGGAGAGAGAGGTGGCATCCCTGAGAGAGTTGATGCGAGTGATGATGTGAGGGTTGTCTTTGTAGCACGACCAGAGGAACTCGTTAGAGAAGGACCTGTCCTTGGAGCTCAAGGAAGAGGAAGCGGTGGATAAAGAAGAGGCTGAAGAGATGGTGTTGGAAGTGGTGCATGTGAAGGAGGAGATTGAGGAAGTGGAAGAGGTTGGAGAAGGTGGGGAGGGTGAGATTTTTGTTGAGGAGTAAAGGGTTGGTGAAAGTGGTGGTGGAGTTTGTGATGAGATTGAAAGCTTGTGTTGAACGTGGTTGAAGTTGAAGTGGTGTTGATTATGTTGTTCTTCTTCTGGGGAGGGTTTGTATTCGGGACTGCATTTGCTAACGCAGCAACCCATTATTAGGAACGAGGATATTGGTGTGGAATGGATGTGAAGAGGAAGAAGAAGGGGAGAGAGTGGTTTAAGTTTGATATAGCAAGCATTTGAAAAAAGGAAGGGACAGTCGGAATGTCTTTTGCTTTTTTAGTCTTGCTCTTTCACTTTTCAGACTGTTTTATTTGAATTTGTGTACCGGGGACGGGTTCCGTTGGGTAACGGTTATAAAATACCAACATGGTAGTGGTGGATAGTTCATACTTCATAGTGTATACTATAATCACTCCTTGCTTTTGACCTTTGGGATTAGGAACTAGTAATGGTAGGGTCTAAGTCTTTGTGTGCACTGTGCAATGCCACAACGTTTTGGGCCAACTCACCTACTAATTCCATCAGTTTGACAAAAAGTGGTGCGTTCCGGAAGCATACAGGATGATGCAAAAGAAAATAATCAAAGAAAAAATAGGATTTACTATTTCCACCCCCTTATTACTAATACACTTTTCTTTATAAAAGTTCCCAACAATACCCTAAAAAATACACCCACCCCCTCTTATTTATCGATGCTTCTTCACCACCAGAGAGTTATACTGTCCCCTTAATAATAATAATAGGATATTAAGTAAAATGTTCTAAAATAGAAAAGCCCCACATTTCAATCTAAAAAATAGTTCCATACACAATCTTATCCCACATGGCAACAACACAAAGTTCCTTTTTTTTTTTCTTTCTTTCTCATGTATAATTTTTCAATTCATTTTTACACAAATGGATTCATGAACAATTCTTTGCAGACAAGTCAATTATGGACAATTATAAGACAAAAATATAGAAATTCATTTTTACTTTATCTTTTGATTAATGAATCAAATTTTCAAATAGACGATTAATTTAAAATGGACCATTAGAAAATGTCTCTCTCAAACATAAAATGTTACAATATCATCAAATTTAATACAATTGAATGTGATATATGATATTGCTCTTACATGTAATCATTTAAATATGTATTCTTAAATTTATGTTTTTTTTTTCCTTCATTCGCTTAATTTTGTTTTTAATATTTTTATAGGATGTCAAATCAACAAACACCATAAAAACAATTATGGGAACAATATGTGAGTTATTTTAATTAATTAAAAATGATTTTATTAAATTTTTCATTTTTCTTTTTGTTATATAGTTTTATTTGTCTATGGAAAAAGTTTTCAAAAAGTGGCATTGTGAAATTTAAATTTGTAGGGAACAATATGTGAGTTATTTTAATAATTTTATTATTGTTTTCATTTTATATTTTTTATATAGTTTTAATTTATTTGTCTATAGAAAAAAAAATTACTTCAACAAAGTGGCATTGTGAAATTTAAATTTAAGGGAACAGTATGTAGTATATTATAAAATATGCACATTTAATAGTCTTTTATTATTTTTATTAATGAAAAATTATTTATTGCGGAAATTTGAATTAACTTTAATTTTTTAAGTAACATAACAAATTATCAGCATATTTTATACATACAAAAAAATCATTCCCTTCCCACTTCAATAAACCCGTGTATTTTACAAAGAACGAAGGGTCTAAAATACTAATACTCAATATTTTATTTAAGAAGGTTCAATCTTTAAAATAAAAAAGAGTCATAATCACGTTTTAAAAATGATAAATAAAAAATGTAATGAATTATTTAACATCATTATGCAGATGCCGATCGAGGGTGCAGCATGAACATGAATGCGCTATGAACTATGACAGCACAAAAGACTTTTTCTGTTTCTCATAAATTTTTTAATTAGTTTTTTACATGATGATTGGCTTCAGCATCGAAACATAGAGAATCAAATCAAAACTAGCTTCACACTTTGATGATCTTTCTCGTCACATCATCTCTGAACCACAAGAAAATGGAGTTTATGGAATCCAAAACATGTCAGGAATTCCACCACAAAGAGGACGAGATTCCCAGGAAAAAAGAAGGGAAGAAATGTAAAACAATTGTTTTTAATATTTTATCTTATTATCTGTCATCAACGATCACAATTCACAAGTTATGCTTCTTTTTTTTTCCTCCCAAATGAAAACTATGTCCCTTTTTCTTTGGAATGTATATATCTACAGGGTTTCCTCTTTTAAGATAGTTCCGTGAAAGCTTGTATGTTGCATCATCTCATCTTTTTTTCAGAGATTATTTTTTCCTACAAGATTTAAACTAGAGACTTTTTCTATGAAAATATTCCTATAAACCTGCAAACTAACTCATGATCACTAGACCATCCTTAAATATTATTTATGTCCTTTAATCATATATCTACATGCAATTCAACCGGACGGACCATCCTTGCGGGACTACAAATTGCATTTTGTGGACAGTCCTTGAATTATAGGACTCAGTCCCCAGTAATTTTTTAGTGCTACTCAAAAGTTAAGGATCAAATAGAGCAATACCGCAATCCCCAGCGCCCTACCCTAGTTTGCTCGTACGTTGGATCAATTTTACATAATATTGATATTATATTCTTCAATGTATTTTTTATTTTTAAGAATCAAACTTAAATAATATTAAATAATTTTTTACTATTTAAGTATAATATTTAATCAATTAAATTAGACCCTCTTAATTCTTTAATACATTTTTAATTACTATCGGTCTAAATTTATCAAAGTTTACAAAATGATTATAAATTTTAATTTTTCTAATTATAACTATTTTACTCGTAATTAAGTTCACGAATTTTAATAAATTATGATAATAAAAAATATGTACAAAAAATTATATAAGGATTGACATATAGTTTTCACACATTTATGCTAGCTTCTAAAAATTGTTTATTTAGACGATTTATTATAGTATCTCACTTATATTTGTAATAATTAAAACCAAAAAATTGCTCAGTATGAAAATTTGAACAACTGTGAGATTTCCATAAAACTCACAAGTTTATTTCTCTCTCTCTCTCGATTAAATGATCATTTTCATTGTTAAACATTGTAATTTAATGATAAAATAAATTTAAGAAAATCTAATGGAAAAATATAATTATCGTATTTTTTAAACATTTACAAACTAAATCAGAATTTTTTTTTCTTGAATTAAATTATCACAAATTTACATAATCAATTACCATAATATATAGTCATTTACCCGTCCTTCTTTTTAACTTTCGAATAAAAGGATATTGCTATTTGTTTCGAAAGTTTTTTTTTTTTTTTTTTTTTTTTAAAAAAGCTATACGAATCCTACTTCCTTAATTTAATAATTAAAAATAATAAAAATAGAATAATAAAACTAGAAAACTTGATGAAAATCAACTCCACATTCCTTGTACGTACCTAATATTTGTCTATTGAAATTAGTACCAAATGTCATTTTTTAAAATAACTAAAGAAGTGTACATATATTAATGTTTTTTGGTACTATAAATAGCTGGACTCTAGTAATAAATTACGACAATCACTCTGTTATTCCTTATTCAAACATCAAGCATCAAGCAAGAATATTACAACAATTTCCCTCACCACCTTCATATCTGTAAAGCAGAACACTAGCAAGCTGTGCTTATTTCATTTGCCAGTTGCAAAAAGATCCGTAGTACCCTTTGATTAGTTTCCATAATTGTCTACAAACAAATGAAATAAAAATCAAAACATTAGCGCCACCCGGTGAATGGATTAAAAGCTAGGCACAACTAGTCATGAACATAACTCAATCGGGCAATAGTAAAGTAACAACGTTTGAGCATGTTTGATTTTTCAGATTAAAAAAAATATTTTAAAAGCAATTTTTTTTATTATTAAAGAATAAAATTATTAATTTTGTTTTTAATTTATTTTTTATCCATTAAATTTATATTGATACACACCCATAATATTTTTATCTTTAATCTAAACATGCACGTAAAATCAATCAAACATAAAAGCCAAAAGTTATTACCTGCACCATAAACAGCCTTCTTGTTCTTGGTTTTGGTTTTGGAGCAGTTGTCACAGAAGCATTGGATAAAACAACTACACACCATTTTCTTAACACACTTTCTCTTTGCGGGGATCACAGTTGCATGATCCCTGGATTTGTTAAAGGACTCTGTTCTAACGGGGACAATAATTTTCTCCTTATTTGGCTCAGGTTCCCCGTTTATGTCATACTCGACCCCTTCGCAACACAACCCCAGCCCTCTCATCTCCCTCCCTCTCTCTCTCTCTCTTCCACAATTCTTGTGAAAACCCCTACACTATTGCCAACTCCCACGGTGTTAATTAAATAAGCGAATTAAAGACTTTAATTAAATAATACTTTGTTTTAAAACGGAGGAACAATGTGAATGGAGTTAAGTCCTTAGAGAGATGCTTCGGCGGCGTCCTAAGTGGAGTAAGTGCGCTAACAACAGCCCAAGTTATTTTGCCTTAACAAAATTGGAGGGTTAGACTTTCTTTAATTATTGGATTTTTTATTGATAAATATTAATTTTTTAACTTTTTAATAAAAAAATTACATTTCGAAAGAAAAGAAATTCTCTTTTCCCTCTACTATATCAACCTTATTTCTCATTCTTCAATTACTCTCTTAATTAGATAATTTTTAATTAATTTAAAATCTTTTTCAATCATTTCAGATTTACTTTCTTTTATCTTCATGTGTACTTAGTTTTCTTAAGCATCAATCTTTTCAATTGATCTTTTTTGTCTCATATTTTATATCATGTACAAGACGAAATACTAGTTTTAATAAATTTATTTATCTTTTGAGACATAAAATTATTGATTGCATGCTCGCAAGGAAAAACAGCACACAGTGAAATCTTAATTATGACGAACTAACCATGACATGTAGCAGCTTACGTCGTCAATTGTTTAAAACCGATAAAGAAAAAGTGATAGGAATATATATATTTTTAAAACAAAATGCGGTACCTTGCCCGCAGTTTTGAAGGAATAAACCACACGTAGATGCCATTTTTCATCCTCCATAACATAGATTTTTTTATGCTTAATTAAACACCCCAAGGACATATATTTATTTTTCTTTCTCTCTCCTATAATTGGGAAACAAAAAAATAAAAAAAATAAAAGAATCACAAATTCATTTACTGGCCTATATACATGTTTTTATAATATCATTAAATTATAAATTGTCATAAACAGTACATTTTTTTACTTTTAATTTATAATAATTATCTTAAAATATTTGATTAGTTGATAGTGTAAAATAATTCACATCGACAATGTCAGCATATTAAATTCTTAATTTATAAATTTCCATATTAAATGTAACGACTATTATTGATAAAATAAATGTCGAGACATATGGTTGATTTATCATCTATCTTGTAAAGAAAATCTTATGTCTTATTCCACATTATATCTTTTTGGGATTTTATGTGTCATTCTTTAAGAAGAACAAATTAACTTATTTAATAACTTTTAAGATAATGTAATCAGACGTTTACCAAAAAAAAAAAAAAGATAATGTAATCAGATAATTTAATGAGGGTTGATTAACGATGAGAAACTTTAGACATTAACTATTATATTGATATGCGATACAATCAGAAGTACGTATATTCAAATAGATTTCATACGTGATTCGATCAAGCTTTTTAATTACCGCATCAATCCCTTACCTTAACTTTAGAGCATTAGAACAAAAATGAGGCACACGTACAGTTGCTCCTGTGAATTGTGATTCACGGCCTTAGAAAAGGAATACAAAAAAACATGCAGTCAAAAGGGGATAAAGCAAAGAACAAGTTTAATTTTATGGGATCTAAAATGCATTCTAAATGTATAAAATAATGTCCATAACACATTATCTGGAGCTAAATTATATAAATAAAAAAATTATGGTACACGGTAGAATTTATCCAAAACTAATATTTTTGGTTAAATTTGCTGTTCCTCTCTCTCTCCTTTAATTGAAAAACAAACATTCTTTTAAAAATAAAGAAATATAAATTCATGCACTAACATATACTCCGATTGCCAGAGGGAGTACGGTATATTCTTTTATAATATCATCCGATTACAATTTTTTTTTAGTTACCCAGTTTTAAACAATTTTGAATAATTAGTCAATTATATTTTCTTGAAAGAGAGAGAAAAAAAAAAGCAATTCTCTCCCACTTACTATACATGAATTTTTGTTTATTTCTGGAGCTAAATTATATAAAGTAAAAAAGATTAATTTTATGCGATACTCTAACTTAAAAAAAATTTTACTTTTATTTTAAAAACAATTTTTTTTTTAAAATAGAAAATAAAATGTCCTTAAATTTCCTTTATCTCTCTCACCTCTTTCTTTCTCTCCTCTTATCGGCAAAACCAAAACCTTTTCAAAGTCACATTTTCAAACCAAAACCTTTTCTAGACAAAGTTGGAGGACTTAAATAAAATAGAATAATAGATCACGCCAGTGAAACAACGTTTAATACTAATTAATTTAGTCTAATGAAGTTCAACTTTATTCGACGATTTATAAAAATTGTGTAGCTTACTTTACACAAACTCTAAGAACATTCCACAAAAGGAAACTTATTTCTTTCTTCTTCCTTCGCTGACTTGTGTTGCAAACTTGGGATGCATTGCATTTGCATGTATTAACAGACTGGCCAAGTTTTAAATCCATATATATATATATAGGAACGTAGCTTAGTTGATAAGTTAAGACAAACATAATAAAAATAAAAATGTACAAATTAAAATTTGGAAATGCTATTGCGTTCCCTTCTTCTATCTCTATCGTTCCTTTCCCCGCGTATTAGCTTTGTCCTTTAACAGTGAGTTTTTCAGCTAAAAAATAGTATGAAAAATTCCTTAAAATATCTTACATAATTGATATATTTTTTTATCATAATATATAATATATTATCTTTAATCTCATTTTTATAAATTTTAAAACATTTAAATGGTATTTATTTGATTTTTAAAATTTTAATTAATAAAATTTATGTTATAATTTTATTTTAAAAATAATTAAATATGATTTTAGCAATGTTTCTAAAATCGGATCAATGATTTAACTAGTAAAAATAGTAGTTCAAGATTCAATGGTAAAAAACAAGTTTTTTCTTTTTTAATGTTATATAATATTTTTAAGTAATAAAATAATATATAATTAAACATAGGATCAAAAAATTAATAAATTAGCATAAATGATTAAATTATATGTTTAAAAAGATAAAAGCTAATAATAGTTGAGAAAATAATTGATATTTATGTGAAATATTTAAGAATATATTTTTATTTATCTTAAAAATATTTTAGATTAAATAATTAAAAACAAAAAAAAAAGACTAATTCAACCTCAGTTCTCTATATCGTTTCAAAGATGCTCCAATATTTAGAGTCTCTAAACCGATCACTTGACCAATCTCCGGTTCAACCGATTGAACCAGCTATACCAATCTGATTTTAAAAACCTTGATTTTTAGATCCAAATTTTATTTTTTGAATTTCACTTTTAGTTCCTAAGAAAATGATCAATCTTGATATCTGTACTTTTTCTTTGGGTAACATTTATTATCTTTATTCTCAAGTATTATCGTTAAGTGGTGATATGACATCTACATAACTTCCAATTCATCAATTAGTTTGATATAATAATTATGTGTAAATTTTAGAAAAATATATTTTTAATCTCTCATTTTTTTTGCCAAAATTCACTTTTAATTCCTCAACTTATTTTGATCAGTCTTTATCCCTCATCTTTTTAAGAAATTTTCTTTTAGGTCCTAAATAGTTTTTTGAACTATCTTAGTCTCATAAATATTATTTGCCATTATTTTTAGTTTCTCCTATCAAGCGATAATTGATAATGTGATACATACGTGACATATATCACATTTGTTAATCCATTTTTTAATAAATTCGAGGGATTTTTTAGTAGTTCTAATGTATTATATTTTTTTAGTGATATAAAACTGTTAAAAAATGGATTTGAAGATTTGAACCAAAAAACATAGAGAAGATGTAGTAAGCAAAATGAATAACCCACAATACACAGATTAACAAATGATTCGAAAATTCTTGTAATATCGAAACCTGTCATGGCTGCCTCCCTCTCTTGCTTACTCGTGTCTGTCCTCTTTGTACGGTGTTACTCTCTTACGCATGGAGCAAAAGGTTCATGAAAGCAAGATTAAAATGGAAGAGTTTATCTTTTTTTTAGAAGTGGTTTGGAGATTGGGGCTTAAAGGGGTTCAAAGATTTTCTTTTTTGTTGCCTGGATTTATTGGTTTGTTGATTTTGCTTATTATTGCTGATTTTGCATAACATAGGTGGTTAACGATGATAGTTGATAGGATAGGGAGGGATTAAAAGTAATAATTGAGTAACTAAAACCATTTAAAAATATTATTAAAAGATTAAAAATGAATTTTATGAAAAGAAAAAAAATATTTTACCAAAAAATATATATTACAACTGAGATGTTACTTTAGTTAATGGTGTGATTCTAAACATCATGATCACGTCATCACTATGGTGAGATACCTGACAATAAGAACAAAACATTGTTGACGAAAAAAAAAGGACCAAAACAATTAACTTTTTTGTATTCAAAATATTAGGTGAATTGATTCCAACTTTTAGGGTTCATCATGGTAAAAATATATCTTAAAGTTTAATGAATACTTACAATTGATCAATTTTTTATTCAAAAAAATAAAATAAAATTTAAAAATTATGAATTAAAAATATATTTAACCTTGTATTTTAATTTTACTTTTTAAAGTTTTAATAACTATATATAAGATAATATGTTAAAGACAAATCTTTTATACATACATATATATATATATATATATTATGTTGAAATACAAGTTATAAAAAATTTAAATATTATGTTATAAAAAATATCAATCTAAGTAATACAATCTGTATGAATTATACATTAAGTCGAAGTTCCAAAACATTAAATGCCAATGTTATAAAAACAATTATTTATTAACTCAAAATACTAAATGGAGGTGATATATAATTCTTATGAATTTAACCTCTGGCAAAATTCAAGTCCAATCTTCATATGGTTTGCTTTTCTAATGATCTAATCTCAAAAAGCTCTAAGGTCTGAATCTTAACTGAGTTTGAACTTGAGAAAAATTCACAAATCCCAAGGATGGAATTCTAGTTTGTTGCTATGCAATCAAGCGTGTGACCACAAATCAGACTTACAACAACGAAGACCAGAAACAGGGGCTTTATTAATTAAGAGATAAAAAAAATTTCAAATACATAAATTTTGTTACATTGATCAAATTACACCTGCGTACTAATTAAACAGTGAGGGTTTGATGTTTGTTGAAGAGTGAAGATGGTACTTCAACTCTTTAAGTATCTGAATCATTCGAAGTTCTCATGATGATGAAAGTGCTCTTCTTCAGGTGGGTTTCCTCTGTAACAAAACAGAGCAGTAATGAAACGGACAAGAGTTTTAGCCATCATTCAATTCATCGATTTCCGCGGAGCAGGGATTACAGTGGCATTGACCTTGTGTCTCCACACGGACCCAACCTTGTTCTTCTGTTGCTCTGTCTGTGCCCATAACACCATGTTCTGAGGCTTCGTTTTCACCAAACCGTGAGTGGTTATTTCCTCTCGAGTCTCTGTGTGTGCTTCTTTCCTTTTTATGGTCGTCGATTGAGTAGCATTTAAGTGGACCAAAAACATTGTCAACATTGTCCTATTGCTACGAAGATACATGGGTCTCGTACATTTTCTTTTGGAGACAAATCACCAATGTGAATGTAATGATAGTCTCAAATTTTCTAAGCTGTAAATCTATTAGTCACGAGCATGAACTTGGATGCACGCGGAAGTCAGATGATGGTCCCATTTCTATGACGACGACCTTCAATAACCGGAGCATCCTTTAGCTTTCTGTGCCTTTTGACCTTCCAGTTCCATCAGGGAAAAGCTGCAATATGTCAAGAGCTACTTTGTTTCATTATTTTTATGAAAAAAATATTTTTATTTAAAAATATTGCTTTAAAAATATTTTAATGTATTTATTTAAGAAAAAGTTTATTTCAAATGATTGAGAAGTTTTGAAAATTGACGCAGATTTATTGCAGGGAGGGGTGTATTAGATTATGATTTTAAAGAATTTTAAAAGTTTTTTTTTATAAAAATTTTATGGTATTTAATTAAAATTTTTAAATGATATAAATAAGTCCCGTGGTAATTAAGAATTAAGATTTTTTTAAGAAATACAACAATAAAATTTAGTAATATTCATTTTTTATAACTTAAAATGTCTTTTAATATTAAAAATATACAAATTTCGATTCATTATTTTTTAAGATGAATTTCAATCAAAGTTTCTAATATAAAACATCTAAGAAACAATCTTATCCAAACTATTGAGATTTTACTACTTTTTTTTCTTTTTATATTGATTAGTAAACTTTATTTTCTCTCATCATACATATATTTTTCCCTTTTCAATATCCAATACAAAAATAAGATATACTTAATTGAAAGAGGCATGAAACAACTGGCAAAAATAATATTCTTCAAGATATGTGTATTATATATATTTCTTTTATTCTTTTGAAAAAATACCAAATATATCCCTCTATATTGCACATTTTTATTTATTTATTTTTTAAATTAAATTAATGTCAAAATATAATTTGTATTGTTTATAAAATCTTTAAAAGTAATTTTGTTAAAGAAGTAAACCCTTTTTTATAACTTGGCAATTTTTCTTTTTTTTTAAAAATAAAAAATAAACTTGAACAAGCTAACCTAAGTCAATGGAAACACACGTGCACGTGGTAATGACTTCCCTAATTTCATTACTAGTGCTCCAAGTCAATGCCCATCAATATTGTACGTTCTCATGAAGAAGCCTAGAAAGGAACGAAGGATTTGGGGGAATTAAAGCCAAGGGCCCATTGTTTATAGAAACTTAGAAATCAGATGATATGATGTCTCACTTCCATTTTTGTTAGAGTTCAATACGGAGTTGAAATTGAAGTTTTGCCGAGAAGGTCCCAACTGGATCCTCAATATTAATGTGTAAATGTCATCTTTTTAACTAGTTTCATCTTTGCTCTTATTCTAAACCTTACTTACTGTCCAATACAAAAAATTATTAGATAATTTAGAGTGATCAAAATCATAAATAAATGACGTATACCACCTTATAATTTGTAATCCAATACGGCTACAATTTCCAGCTGCGACATCTCACACATCAATTAACTATCAATCCAAACTCAATTCAGCTAAGGAAAAAGAAGACGTGAAAAAGGGAGTAATAGCGTGTTTAATTTTCGGATGAGTTTCCAAACATACAATAACTTATTTCAGGTCCACGGTTTATCAACATTAATTTAATTGCTCTTTAAAAAATATATCAACATTAATTTGGACGACACGTAGAGTCACTGTCGTTGAATTGGAGTAATTAGCAAACTCGTGCAATCTGCATTGACTTTTAACACAAAAAATTCTAGACGATGTCAGTCCAATTGAAATTGATCTTACTTTGGAATATGAAATTGAAAATAAGAGAATTAACCTATACCTATCAAATAATTTACCAAACCGCACAATTGTCACATGTCTTTTTCCCATGTTTGTTTTCCACGGATATTATGTAATTTTTAATTAATCTTATATCTCATTTTATTTCACCAATTTGGGTGCACAGAAAGGAAAATGGAAGAAGAAAAAGGTAACAGCATTGTCTAGTTGAGGAAAAATATGAGAGAATCAGATTTTCTCTCTCCAAAATTTTGAATAAAAAATAATTTAGTGTACAAGTTGAAAATTGGGGGAATAAATTTAGGGGGGTCCAGAAAAATTAAAGTATTTAGTCAAACCCATGTCCATGTCTTTTGTTTGTCACTGCGAGGATCTAACGCGCTAGCTGTCGCCAAGTTAATTTGCATATGACAATTGATGTTTTCTTTGTAATTTTTTGTTTAAAGTTGATTTAGGAGCTAATTGTTAGGAATTTTTTTATATGTTAGAATATAATCAATAGGAAAAATCTTTTATAGGTTACTGGCATGTGTGTTAAAGGAGGGTTCTTCAAGAGGAAGAAGAGAGTGAGTACGGGATTGAGGATCTTCATGTTGGGGAAAGCAACATTGACTTCAGGTTTGGGTAAATTTTATATACATTGGGCTAAATTTATTACAAAAATATACTTTGTTGTTAAAATGTCCGCCTAGCCCATTCTCTCTTTTCGTAAGACTCTATTCCATTTTTAATTCAGGAGCTAATTTATATTTCTTAATACTAGTGTAATGTTAGTGTGAGTATTTTCCGTCCTTAAATTTTTTATAAGAATTAAAAAAATTAAAGAGTTTTTATCCTTATTTAGTTAAATTTATATTTTTTCTGAATTATTAGTTTGATAAAAAAAAGTTTTAGAAAAATAATTTCAATGATATAGTGAATAAATATTATCATACGAATAAGTTTTTAAAATATCTTATTTAATTTTTATTATTAAAAAGTTTAAAAATTATTATTATTATTTTATTCATTCTTTAAAATAATCATTAAAAGGGATTATAGATCTAATTTAAGAGTTGTATGAGTAACCTTTTAAGCCTTATAATTAAATGGATAAAAAATAATGACGTTATTTTGGTAGGTAGGAAATAATTGACCCATGGACTATAGTGTTTTATTTTCCCCCTTAATATATTTAATGATTTTTTAGGAATTTGTTTTTTAATACATTTAAAAAAAAATCTCTCTCTCTCTATATCAATATATATAATTTTTAAAAAAATTTTATTATATTTTTCATCACATCTTTCATTTTTCTCTCACTTACTCATCTCACATTTTATACAAATAGACCATACAATAACATCATTGATTATGTTATTTGTAGTACTTGCAACATAACATTTTGGTCCAACATCGCGGGATTCTGTTATCGCTTGCCAGATTTGCCAGCTTCGTGTTTCCGATGAAATTTACCGTAATCGAACATTATGTGCAGTTTAATTCGAATATACACTGTTTCTCTGCTTCCACAAATTGAGTAGCATGCTCATCAGTCATCACATGTACCCAACATGTTAGAAGACTGTTCGTTAGTTCGTACTCTTCTCAGCGATGTTTTAAATGCGGTCGGTGTTTGTAATTTTTGCTGCAACTTCAAAACTGAAGGGTTTATGTGATCACACTGCATTTGTCTGTAATTTTTCACAACATTAAGAATCGCAACAAAACTATAAGCACCATTCACCACTGCTACCTTAATTTAAAACCTTTCTTCCCAACGGGAGAAAGAGAAAAAATCATTAAGGATGGAACATGAAAGATTGGAAACATATTTATACAAGCACTAAAACTAAATCAAACGACACAAGTTTAGCAGAAATATTAAATAGCAATCTCCTAGATAGATCTTGCTGCAGAAGGGAGAAGCACTACACGATCCTATATCCTAACTGCAAACACATGCGTTTAGTCGTAATTTCCTCCATTGGGTTCATTTTGGAAGCACCGTTCTTTGCTACTTGCGTTTCTTCCTTGGATCACACAAAAACAAAATAACAAAAAATTCAACCCAGGACTCGAAAACCATTCTCTTCACGGATTTCCTTGGAGCTGGAATCACCGTTGCAAATGCATTCTTCTTGTTCTTCACCTTTGTCTCGTACTTGTTAGTACTCATCACTCCTGCACCTTGATCCATCCCCATATGATATCCTCTCACTAACCAGGTTCTCTCTTTCTCCGAGTTTGTATGTCTTTGTGCTTCGTAATGAGCGCACTGCTTACCAACGTATATATATGAACAAAAAAGCAGAGGCTGCGCTAGTTATATATGGACCAAGCTAGCATAGGAAAAGATCAAGAAGTATCCACGAAACTGTTTCAATTATAGTGTGTAATGTTGCCAAGTAAATTCCTAGTTTATTGTAGTAGGGCCGCAAATGCGCATGTTCAATGTGAATGTGGAAATAAAGGACCACCAGAATGTGTCATTTTCGATCATTGCCTTATCTCTTTTGCCATGTCCCAACTTACCTGTTTGATCCAATACTATTATGGCATACTTCAACAAGGGATGTAGATCCGATAATTACATATGGAGTTTGAGTATTAGAACATGATTTATTTAATTCTGATGTTTTCATAAATTTACAAATAATAATTTCTGTTATTTAAAAAAGTTACCTTGTGTTTAGTTTAAGTACAGTTTATACCTTGTTGAAAGTGTTTTTTTTTAATTATTATCAAAATTTTCTCAACTAATAAATAAAAGACTATTATTTTAAGATAAAATTTTAAGCGTCAAGATGGGAATCCTTTCTAGCGAAATATCCTTGGTTGATTGTAGATTTTTTTTTTTTTGGTCCTGTGGTTTATTATAGATTTAGTGAAACTTTATGAGTTTCATTTAGGGTACATCTATAAGTTATATGCAGTGCTTTTATGGTCTCGTCCATTTATCATGCATATTTTTTTTATTAACAAAAAACATAATAAGTTAAGTTAATTGTTCATCACAGAAGATTTGGGACAAATTGTGTTAATAAAAATAAGTATGACAGAAATTTATCTCATGTACGGTAAATTATATTTCTATCATAATTTATTTTTCTTGCTGTGATATAACATGGAAGAATATAAGGCTTCCAACTACATTTTAGTATAGCCGACGGTATTCAATTTTAAAGTTCAAGAAGGTATGTAAAAAAAAAAAAAATTAAAAAGGAATTGCATGATAAAAAGGTAGGTGACAACAAGTATATGTCTACTGTAAGAGGGAAAAAGCATGGCTCTACTTACAGTGGTGGCTACACAGAATTGTTTCTACTTAAATTCATTTTCTCTGATCCAATTAGCAGTACGTGGCTATCAAAGAAAATCCCCATACGTACATTTCTTTTATTGGCCCCGCAGGAATTCACCATATGAAAATCTTAACAAGAAAATAATTCAGGTGTGATTCAATTCGTTGCCTTGAATGTATGGACTTGGCTTGCTATTTTCTTTCTATGTCTATTGACAGAAAACTAAAAAAAAACGACCGAGGAAACGTCCAGCGTAAAAGTAATGGTCCAAGTAAAAGTGTATTAGTTTCCAAGTAGGTGCTGACACGCATGACTGTATTAATTTATTCAACGTGTGGTTAATATCTAAACTTCGGGTATTAATTATCATGCACACATGGATCCATGTTTTACCAAATACATATTTTTAATTCCGCGTGTCATTGAACACAAATGGGAATCTCTCCTACATGGGAATTTAATTTTCCTTCAAGAAAGCGAGTGCATCAGATTTAGAAAAAGAAAAATCGGATAAAAAAAATCAAGAAAGGGTGAGCACTCGGCTTTTAGTAACATAACGTTTCTTTCACTCTATAGTCTTTTTTTAAATTTTATTTTTTATAAATCGATCAATTCCCCACTTTATAATTGTGATGAAAAAGGAGGATATGTTCAGTTGTGGTAAAAGTGTAATTGTGTAAAACCATACATAAGTTTTCTCTCCTTTATATCAATAAAGGATGCAATGATAGCCGGATAGGTCTAAAAAGTAGAATCTAAAAATATGATAGTCTTTGTTTTGATTTGGAAGAGGCGGCTGCAGGTGAGTGCTATGATGTTACTGCTATATGTATATATAGCGACAGCCACAAAAATAAGCGAACTCTTTAAATATTTTTCTTTTATTTTTGTGTCGCTTTTACATTTTTTTGTTTTGGTTTTGGTTTGTATGATTTCTGGGTATATATATTCACTGAATAGGAATTTTAATTTAGGTTGTACTTTTTCGATGTTCAAATGTTTCATTATCTGCAAATAAGTAAATTAAAAACTTTGGCAATTGACAACCATGGGAATTTTTTCCTTCAAGGGTGTGGGGAGGGGGCATTATTGTTACCAAATTCCCTCTCCACCCCAAATATATATTTATGAACTGGCTGCTACGGTGCATCCCGAAACGCGGTACTTCTACTATCGATTCGCGATGTAAATCTCTTCGAGGAAATGGACAAAGAGGAAGACAAATTAGAAGCTGCTATTGATATTCAATCTCATGTCAAAGAAGAAAAAACACTTAAGAAGATTTAATTCAATTATTTGAATATAGTATGAGTATTTTAAACCTTTGTATCATGTTCAATTTTTATATAAAAAAAACTAAAAAAAACTAGGGTTTTAGCACACAGAAAAAGTGAGTGTTTATATCCAATCTATATAAAAAAAAAAAAAAACCAACTTATCAAAACAGATCAAAAACTAATGAAAACCAAAAATATTACATTTATTGGATAAGATCGGATCAGTTTTTTGACATGGCAGGAGAACGGCCCCAGCGTTAGGTTTCATTTTTATATATTATTCCGTAAAGAGAATTAATATATATATATATATAGAAAAAAAACTATACTGTATAATACTTCAACAATAGGCTTTCAATATCCTCAAAAATATTTTGAACACAGAGTAATCATATTTATTATTTTTTACCTTTTGTATAATATATATTTAAAAATTTAAGCAGCCGGAGTGATAAAATAACAACGTACGATATTATTCATAATTTAAAAATTACACATATTTGTCGCTTAATTTACTTTGTAAAGAAATTAATTATCTGTTAAAACATTTTTTCTATATGAATGCAAATTTTATAAAATTTAATTGAATAAGTGAAATAAATCAATTAAAAAAATAAACACGCGTGTATATCCAAAATTTGACGTCTTCCTATTCAAGATCGAGTAAGTAATATCACCGTACAATTGCATAATAAAGAAAGTAATGAATACTAAAATTTTATTGATTTTGTTCATAACTAAATAATTTCAATATAAAAACCATAATATTAATGGAACAAATCATTTTTTGTACTGCAGTAAAAAAATATAGATTAATTAAGCTTTTAGTTCCTCAATTTTTCTAGATTTTAATTTTTAGTCTCAATTTTTTTACAATTTTTAATTCTTCATTAATTTTCTATCAGTATTTTTAGTTTTTTAATTATTTTTTGTTTATTTTTAGTCCCTCATGCATTTTTATTACTCAAAATTATTTATCAATTTTTAGGCTCTTATTTATTTTATATTTGAGACTAATTTTGAGTAATAAAAATAAATGAGAGACTAAAAATAAACAAAATAATTTAGAGGAAATAAAGTACCAACAAAAAGTTAATGAAGGATTAAAAGTTT
>PYAF01003243.1:3202247-3227841 GCA_007407185.1 Glycine tomentella
TTTTTTTCATTTTAAAAGATTTTATAGGAATGTAATGATTTTTAAAATTTTCTTTAAAAACATTTATGATTAAAATTTTCTAGTTTGAAATTTATTTCACAAGATTTGAAATGAGTATATGAATTTATAAGATTTTATACAGTGAATTTTTAGAAACATTCACATTTTAATAAATAAATGATAAATTTTTAATAGAAAAAAGTAAAATCAATACAAACTTTTTCAATTCATTCTTTGGAAAGGGAACGGAAGCTATAAAAAAACATGCAAACTACTTTTTTTTAAAGCTAATAAATAATTTTATTAAATAATGTTCTAACCACAAGTAGTGCTCGAATAATATCAAGTAGCAAGATTACTAATGTGCATCTTCTGTTATGTGTCTTGCTCCCTATGAAGATTGCATTCGATCCATATGATAAAACGGAAATTAACCTGCTACACACAATTGAATAAATAAGCCTGCAGATTCATTTTTGCTGTCAATATTTATCCCTTCACGAATAATGACACTGAACATTATGTTCCAATTATGTGTAGCTTTTTATCAGCCCAATATGTGTTTGACACATTACTCCACTAGCACAACAATACAAATATTGGCTTGTCTTCCACTTATTTGGATTTCAGAAAAAAGCTTCCTCAACATCAATTGAATTTTAGTTTGTGCTACCAAATCCTAAGAGCAGAATTTAAGAGATTCTTTTTTATCAGCAAGATACCCCACCAGAATTACAAAGCATTAATTTGATAAGGATGCAAATACAGGCCCCAATCCAGCAATGATTATGGTATATTTACCAGGCAAGAATGAAAATATTACATAACCAAAATGATTAGAAGCCCCATGTGTGCATACCCATACCAGTGTTATTGATGAACATGAGACAAATCCCAACAAGCAGAATTTGAGAGATGTCGGCAAGAAAAAGAGGAAGAAACCGGTAGAAAAAAATAAATAAAAAATCTCAAAAAGTTTAGGTGAAATTATTTAATAAGTGTGATATTTATATTTTCTACTAAAAAATCTTATAAAATCTATTTTAGAAATAATTTATTGAAATTTGTGGATTTTTAAATATCATTTTTTTATAAAACAAAAAAATATTAATTAAATATAATTTTATTATATTCTTTAAAAAATCCTAATAATTTTGAATAAATATAAAAAACTTTTAAAATCCTAATTAAATACATTATCTTATAATATAACCACTTAAATAAGACACAAAAGAAACTAAGAAGGATTTTAAGCTAAGGAAACAGAATATCCAATCCTGAACCCATGATTCCTACTTCTACTATACTGTACGTGAATAAATAACCAACCAACCAAAAGAATTCCACATGCATTCCACACCCACCACACAATAGCCTAACACCATAAATGTTGTCAATCCTCCGATAAAAGCCACCGACAGGGTGAGTAAAAAAATAGCATCTTAAATTCAAGAAATACTACATATACTCTCTCAAAATACACAGGCTTCCCCCATCCAAAATCTTCATTCTTAAACGAAAAATTCATCCAGCTAACAACAAAAAGGTTCGGGTTCCCCATGTAATGTCCCTTATGCACAGGTGGGACATGCAGGTTAGTAAATATTGTAACTCACCAAATTTATGTCTTTCTCCTTTTCTATGTGATCAAGTACGTGCCTTCTCTACAAACTCCCCATTCACCCTTTCAATTGCCTCTATAACGTCCCCAACAGCATAACTCAAAGGATTTTGTATGATTTCAGCAAAGGAACATGTGGGTGTCACTGTGGCCAATACTGCACTTCCCCCATACCCATCAGGAAGTGGTACGTGGTCTCATTCGGTTCCTGCAATCCAAGAAGATAGTCACCATGTGCATCCATAGCTCTAAGAAGATAGTTCCATCACAAGATAGTCACCCTTAATCTTCTCATTAGACTTTCACATATTTTATTGAACTTTTTCTATAAAAAAAATATAAGATTAAAAAAAAATTTAAAAATTGGGAACAAAAAAACTGAAACTACGTACAAATAAAGAATTGAAATTTTATTTTGGTTTTTAAAAACTGAAAACACCCAAATGGAGCCTTATTATTATATTAAGACATTACTATTGGATGCTATGATAGCAACTCCAAAAAAAATTCTCTCAACTACGGGTATAGAAATATAGACATATAATACAAAGTAAATTTTGAGAAATAAATGAATGTTTGGAATGAATACAATTCGCGTTTCTTTCTTCTATCTCTTACAATTTTTGTATTAAAAGTCTCTTATTTTTATTATACACGAAAGACAAATGCAGAGTTAATTTTTCTTCTTCTTCTTCTTTTTTTTTTTTTTACTGGACTGTAGGCCTAATTTCTATTCATTGCTTCTTTTTTTGCATTTTGGTATCGCAAATAAATTCTAATTCAACTATTTAAATTAGAGACAAAACATAGAAGTTGCAATGAAGGAGAGAATAATACTTGAATAAAAAAGATTTGTAAACTTAAACTACTGTTTCCATTTTGATATATTGCTAGCTACTTCATCTCTACAAATTTAAAATCGCTTACACACCACATTTCTACATAATTATGAGAAAAATATAGCTAACATGACTTCCCAACCATTGGACTATATATTATATAGTAGTACAAGTATAAAAAGTGATAGGGGCTGTCCCAAATCTCTAAAAGGCACAAACGTGCCATAATTAAACCAGCTAGACTAAGGGATTATGTTTAGATATGGGCCTTTAGTTAGTTATGGGTCTATAATTCTGTTATGCGTTTAAGTCCCTAAAGTGACTCAGTCATGGTTGTTTTTGGAGACCGAGGGTCATTCGTGTTAGGACTTTGTACCCTATACAGGGTGTGTGTTTTCTCTTTGGAGACTTAATAAAAATATCAGCTGTCTTATTTCCTCTTTCTTTTGTTCAGTAGCTACGTAGAACCCTAACCCTAAACAATTTGTATCCAGCAGCCTAACAAAAAGTGTATTAAGTGAGAACTTATGTTTTGAATTTTTTGAGTCACACAATTCTTATATAATTAGTAAAAAATAAAGATAAAGGTACTACATGCAAATAACTAAGCATCATATCGTTAGCAAGCTTTGCAGAGCAGGGTAGCTCCACTACATGCAGTGTTTCTTTTACTCGGAATTGGTCGCACTCTGTGACGGAACCATCTTCTTGGAGCACTTGCTGCACAAGGTAACTCTAACAACTATGCTCTCGCACATTAATTTCTTCATGACCTTCCCTTCGCCGGGATTACACTTCCATTCTTGGGTTTGTGCCACGGCTCTATATTCCCCACTAGCCCCAATCTTATTGCTTCAGTTTATTTGTTTGGATAAACTTATTTAAAAGTATTTTTAAGCAATGAAGGATCTAAAAAAATTATTTAGTGGGAGAAAAAGAAATAATTCATAATATTTTCATTGACAAAATATATTATACACTTTTATAAATACACAATCTTATGGTAAAAAATTAAAATACCTAACTTTTACAAATTTAAAAAGATAAAATGAATAAAATTAGTGTTAATTTATTTTCTCTTTCAATTTTTATATTCTTTTATTTTTTAAAATTATTTGATAAGAAAAATACATATTTTTTTATGGGGTAAAAACAATAATTTATTTAAAATATTCAAGTAATAAAAATTAGTGGGAGCATTTCCTGCCTAACTAACAACCTGCATCCGTTTATGCTTTTAATAAGAGAAGAAGATAAGAAAAAAAATTTATCTATAAGCTAAAATTAACTCTTCATCAATTAATTTATATACATTCTCTCATATAAATTTTGTAAAATATGAGAGAATATCTATAAATTAATTAATTGAAAATTAATTTTAACTGATAAAAAAGATTATTTTTTTATATAAATACTTCTAGAAAAACTTATTTGTCCTTTAAACCCTGTTCTACTTTGTAATTGTTTAAATTAAATTAATTTTCGTGATTCTATATGTTCCCACAAGGTTTTATTGTTGTTTTAGTCCCTCGATATAGAGTCCAATCTTTTTATTCCTCAAATTCAAATTTATTTTTTTAGTTTCTGGATTTTAAAAAATGTTTGATAATTAGTGGAAGTTTTTAGCCCTTAGAATTTGATTTTAAATTTTAAGTTTTAAAATATAGTTTGTAAAGAATATTACAATTAATTATCAATGTTTATATTTATCTGTAGAATAGGGAAATTTTTAGGAGTTTGATTGATTACAATGTCATGTGTATATGCTTCCTAGATTCACATCAGGTCTGTCAAAAATATTATTATAGCAAGGTGGACTAAAATTAATTATACTATTTATTCTCTTGGTTTTGCATTGATTCCTATTTTTGTTGACTCACAATATCTTCAAATACCAGCTCCAAAAGGGATGGCTAGAAAAGCCCCAAATTTAGATAATTAAAGAAGTTGTTACTGCGGTGTATTGTGATGGAAGCATTTGAAAAAGGTATCTGAAAACGTGGAGGAAAGAAAAATTGTTGTTACGTGTGACCAATTTGTCACTTTTCACACGAGGAGGAGACGAATATATGTCATGCCAGCTGTTCAAATGGATGTTATTGATTAATTGCTGGTCAATTTATGGGTCTGAAATTCCTCCTCAACTTGAAGTTGTGGAAGAAAAAGGTTTTATCTCATCTCAACCAATGAGTACCTCTTCAGCTGAAAAAGCTTAATTAAAGTACTTTCCCATATGGACAATGTAAAGATGAATACGCACAAGTTAGTAATTTTTGTTAATTACAATATTCGCTTTTAGTCACGCTTTCTGAGGGCTACAAGCGTGGTACCTTAAAAAAATTGGATAAGGATCTAGATTATTCTTATTTAGAAGAGTCTTCTGTCAGTCTAGGAGAAACGAGATGGGGAATTAGAAGCAAACTATGATGAAACTGTAGATGAAGTGCAGTAGCTAGCATACAAAAGTAACTAAGCAAAATAAACATAAAAAGATGATTTGAGGATGCATTGAAGTGTTGTTTAACAACTTTTTTGGGGCTTTTAGAATCTGAAGTTTTATGTTTTGGAGAATTTAAAGATTATAAACGAATTGTCTTTTATGCTTTAGACCTTGTTGTTTTATTGCATCTATGCTCGGTTTTGTTACAATAAAAAGCTGAAGCTCAATATGCGCACCTATTGTTCTTTGTTGCTATTAATGTTAGGGTTACTCTAATGGATTGATGCTGTATGTGACAGGCTATAGTTTCATGCCTTCGTTGTAAAAGGCGTGCATTTTTTTATGTCAGCAAAATATGATCATGAGCTTTTGTAAAAAATGTCGTGCTCATTACTATGAGTTGAATATTTTAAAATGTCTTTTTTGTTTAAAATTTGAATAAGAGTGATTAATATTTGGAGGGGGGATGTGAAGTGATGATCCCAAGTAATTGCTGCTAACTACTATATATTAATAAGAAGAGTGTGTAACATAAGAGACATCAAGATTCAGAAGCTTATACAAATACAAATGAAAAGCTATAATTATGCAATCATATCCTCAGCAAACTTAGCATAAGAGAGTAGATCCACTACAGTGTTTCATTTACTCAGAATTGGCGGCACTCTGTGATGGAACTATCTTCTTGGAGCTATTGCTGCACATGGTGACTATGCACTGGCACATCAATTTCTTCACAGACTTTCTCTTGGCAGGGATTACACTTCCATTCTTGGGTTTGTGCCACGGTTCTATATTCCCACTCTCATTCTTCTTGCTTGAATTTGATCCCTGCTCTGCTTTTGTGCTTGTTTCACTAATACTCATTTTCTTCATCATTCTCTCTCTCTCTCTCTCTCTCTCTCTCTCTCTCTCTCTCTCTCTGTATGGTTGTTGATTTGTGGTTAATCTTACCTCGTTAATCGAACTTGAGGCCTTGAGGGGCTTAAATAATCGCCATATTAAATTATCGTTATTCTATTTGCTCCCACAAAGTTTTGGAATTCTAATTATGACATTATTTATTAATTAGTTTGTCTTTTTATAAAATAAAAATATTTCCAAACTTCTCTTTTACATTTCTTTTTCATATTAGATTCTTCATATTAGGTGATTTGTCATAAAGTATCACTAACTTAAATATCAATTTTAGTTTATTAATTCATTCTATCTATTTTAGTAAATAAATAGCTAATTTAGTTTGTAAATATTAATGCAATTTGTTAATTCTACTATAGTACCCTTGAAATAAAATATTTTTGAGGAAGGTTCAATCTAATGGTGAAAAAGAAAGGTGGAAAATTTAGCCAGTGGGATATGTTCTGAGTGGCAAAAGTGATGCGGTGTGGAACGTCACTGTGGGGGTAGCAACCAGGATCATGCTCAAAGATTTCTTCTGTCATCAATGACGAAAGACAACGATCGTACTGTCACGTTTGAAAAAAAAATTTACTTGAATGTTATGCGATCCAAAAATTTTACCAGACTGTCACGCGGTATAATTCGTTGAGGAGTTCAGCGAATTAGGTGATGAACACGTGGCACAACGTGACGTAATTCGCTAGGGAGCCCAACAAATTAGGTAGACATGTGGTAGACATGTAGTATTTCGCTGGAGAGTCCAGCGAATTACGTGGCAATATGAACAAAAAACCTCGAAACTTCAAATGGTCATAACTTTTGATAGAAATGTCCGATGGAGGCGTACGATATGTCAAAACGTTCGAATGCCTCTAAGTGCCTCAAAATCAGCATCTAAGATTCAAGCATCCAAAAATTCAATTATTTTTCTATTTTTTAATTATTTAATTAGTTAATTCATTCCTACTTTATGTTTTTGATTACTTCTCTTAATTTCGAACGTTTTGACATATCGGACATTTCTATCAAAAGTTATTACCGTTTAAAGTTTTGCATTTTTTTTTCCACGTGGTCACCTAATTCGCTAGACCCTCCATTGAATTACCCCTTACCTGCCATGTGACCACCTAATTCGCTGGGCTCCCCAGCAAATTACGCCACGTTGTGCCACGTGTCCATCACCTAATTCACTGGGCTCCCCAACAAATTACGCCGTGTAGCAGTCTGATAAAATTTTTGGATCACATGACATTCAGGTAATTTTTTTTTTCAAACATGACAGTACGGTGTTGTCTCCCAGAAAATGATACATCTCTTTGAGAAAACAAAATTATACTATTATTGGACACACTAAATTTGAGATTCTTGAAAGAATAATTTATACTACGAATCAAAGTGGGAATCTTTTATTGGTTGACAAATAAGCTCAAGAGTTAAAAACTAGACAAAAAGAAGCTTTGTTCCGTCGTTAGTGCAGCATTTAATCCAGATGTTTTTCCTAGAGTTCCATATGCAACAGCAGGTGGCATCCCATAGTAGGTGCTTCCATCTTCTAAATTTGCTTCCTCTGATAACCAAGTTAAACTGATCATAAAGCTGATTAATCTCCTGAGGAAGCACTATGTCAACACTCCATACCAGATTTGTATAGACTTGGGACATGATAAGAATAAGTTCTTTGTAGTTTCTCTGCTTAAATTACAAAAATAGCATAGTGCTAACTCTATATATCTCCATTCTCCAGTGTTCGTTTTCATATTCTAGCAATTTTCAAGTCCTTTTTATTTTTTTGTATGTTTCCTCAATTTGGCATTTCTTTTGGATTTTAGAATGGGAGTTTTATAACTGCACTGATCTTACTAATTCATAGATTTGTACCATGTATACTGAAAAACATTTTAAATTTGTGCCTGGCTAAATGCATTTATGTTTGATCGAGTTAGCTAAATTGTCTTATTCTTATCACGGAATGTATATATCTTAACTTTATGCTGGCACAAAAACTTTATCATATAATTAGCTAAAAGAGTGTTGATTTTTGAACTCCATGAAAGTTAGTTCCACATCTAAAAGGTGTATATGGATAGTTAGAGCTCTTGTCATTTTATCACATAACATAGGAAATGGATGTGACTATAGAGAGGAAAAGTCATCGTGACTATTCTACATTTTAGTTCATTAGATCAATCTACCAGCTCAAATTTTGCCACTTGCTTTAGGTGAATTTTTTAGTTTAATTATTAATTCAATTTTTATATTTATTTTATTTTCAAAAAATATTAATTTAATCATTAAATTAAAAATTCTTATTGAGTAAATTATATCTATCTTTTTTTATAAATTTTAAAACTATTTGGTGTACATGATAATCAAGATAATACAAAATATTGAATAGTTATATTTTATTTTATTTAACAAAAGTTCAGGTGAATTGAGTGGTTACAGAGGTTCTATCTATCAATAAAGTTATCACATTGATAAGAGTAATTTAATTCACCTTCTAATAGAATGAGTTTTTTTGTCTACTAGATTAATCTTTATTGGTAAATGATTAAATTTATACAATTACATATATACAAAGGGTTCCTATTGAAAATTACTTGTGAAATAACTTGGTATTTCCTAAAAAAAATTAACAGTGTATAGAAGAAAGATATAAGTACTTAAAAAATTACAAATTTCCAAAAAGAATCTTACTTATCCTTAAATGAGATTATACTTTGGGTATACTCCACCTTTTATTTTCTTCCTTTTTTCTCTGGTTTCTCTCGCACCTTTCTCCATCTAACTCCTCACACACAAAACACAATAATAATGACCGAGGAGAGGATAACTGGATAAGTAATTGGGCATGGGCAATTAATTATGTAGGGGGCTGAGGTAGGTTGTGATATGGGATTAGTTATGCATGCTAGTTAATGCAGTGGCTATAAATAAGTACAATCCTTTTGTCCTCAAAGTATGAGTGAACCCATCAATATCTTGAAATAAAAAAGATCTATTTGCTAATCAAATTAAACATTAATCATCAGATGGAGAGGGTAAAACAAATTGGAGGAGGCGAAGGTGTGGCCACAGTCCTAGCCATTAATTGGCACAGCAAATCCACCCAATTTCATCCTTCAGGAAGAATACCCTGACTTCTACTTCCGGGTCACAAATAGCGACCATTTACACCGCTTGAAGCAAAAGTTCAAGCGCCTATGTATGTTATCTGCATCGCATTTTTTTACAAATATTTTGGATAACTATTTAGCTAGAATGAATTTGTTTAATTATAAGTAAAAATGAATTTATAACTGATTTAAGTTACAATTTATTAATTTTAATTTTCCATATACAAAGCTATTTATTAAATATATTTTTTTATTCGTACAATAATCTTGAATGAAAAATATAGAACATTACTCAATCTAACAGGTAGAAAGAGAGAGATATAATTAAGTTGTTGTCTACAAAACAATATAAATACTCAATCTATAAAGCAGTAACTAACAATACGTCTATACCCCATACCACCACTCCCCTGCATGAGATATCCTCACGAACACACCCACGTCCAGATGCACATCTAACTTCTCTAGATGGCAGCGGCCTAAAAGGAATTCCATACGTAATAACATGTACTTCTAAATGAAGTACCCAAAATATTTTCAAATGGAACTTCAATTAACAACTGTATATTCCTTTGATTGGATTATAAAGGCTTTTAAGTTTTAATCAACCACGGTTTTCCTTTCTTCAATTTTTGTACCTATTTTTCATTCATTCTTCTTTATCTCTCTCCTTTCTGATGATATTTTTCACTTTTTGTACCTTCAATTCCTAGAGCTGTCGAACAAACAAATTAAATGTTTCTCCTGGTAGAACCTATATAAGATAGATTTATGTATGGGCCAAATCTAGTTAGGTCTGATCCGAATCTCTCGAGTCTAGTCTAGACCAGTACTGCCAAATACAGTTAATTAACATATACTGTAGCTCACCAATTGAGAAATATAAAACTTCAGGACTTTGGCAATTGGCACTCTTTATCGCATATATTATTTTGAGTTGTATGATTTACTGACATGAAAACTAGAGTCGAATTTATCTTTTTCCCATTGTAACAGTTGATACGTCCGGGAGCTGAAATATTAGATAAGAGAGTTCACTTATTTAATTTCCGCACTAGCTAGCCTCAACTTCATAATGTGTAACACTTCCAGTGATTTTCATATGGGTGAGAAAGCATCGTTCAAAGTCATACCTGATATGTTTTGCCACCATTAGCGGTAAACAAGCTACCCTCTTAGGCCCCATTCATTAGGTTACCATACATCATAGGCCTTTTCTTATTGTTCTTTAACTAAAATTAGAATTTGTCCTCAGTAACTTATACAATAAAGATTGGTATTAGTAGCTATCAAGACAAAAACACTAATTTTAATTAAAAATAAGATTAAAAGTATCTAAAGTACTAAATTTCAGTTTTAAGGATTTTATTAATCATTGATTAAATAATTAAAAAATAAAATTAATTATTATAAAAAAAACACAAGAGAGTAAAAAAAAATTGAACAACTTAATTTTTCATCTTTCAATAAAAATATTTTAATTTTAATTTTTTTAATCAATTTTTAAGGATACGGGATAACATTTGCTTATTAGAATACTAAGATAACATTAGCTTTCCAAAATAAAGAAAGAAGATATCTAAAGAGGAGAGAGAGAAAGTAAAAGGATTTCGAGAGAAAAATCTCAGTTTCTGAAATGAAAATTTACGATTAGTAAACTCCACCACCCCCTCTCTCGTTCGTCTCCAACTTTGACTTTTGCCCATCTCAGTCACATTCTCAGCACAAAACATAAATATTGGAAACTATCCCACGTGAGAACTGACAATAGACAATGACCGAAAAGGACAAGAGGATTACTAATTGGGTTGGGCAAATGGGCAATTAAGTTGGGGGTTGGGGTAGGTTCGTCATATGGGCTTAGTTATGCAGCCCTAGTTAATGCAGCACTAGTTATAAATAAATGCAGTCTTCCTTTTGTCCTCAAAGTATTTTGAAATCTTTGCAAAAGACCTATATTTTGGTAAGCCAATCAAATTCGACATTAATTTAAGGAATGGAGAGTGCAGAACAAATTGGAGGAGGCAAAGGTGTGGCCACCGTCCTAGCCATTGGCACAGCAAATCCACCCAATTTCATCCTTCAGGAGGATTATCCTGACTTCTACTTTCGGGTCACCAATAGCGACCATTTGCAGCGTTTGAAGCAAAAGTTCAAGCGCATTTGTATGTTTCTCATATTTGCATCACATTCTCTTGCATATATTTTTCTGATAACTCTTAGAATGAATGCATGTGTCTATTGTTCTATTTGATAAATTTTTCCTTTAAATACTTAAGAAAAAGGTAAACTATATTAATCTTTTCTTAAGATAAAATATACTTATATATCTTAATTTTTTTAAAATTATTAAAGAAGTTAAATGAAAATAACTTATTATATAAGTTAACAGCACAAGTTAATTTTGGCTTACAGAACAAACTCGATTCATTTTTTTTAATTTTCTTTTCCTTTAAGTGTTTAATTACAAAGAAATTTATTTAAAATTACCTAAGAAAAAGTGTATTTGTAACAAATTTTTAAAAATAATTAATTATCATATTCTTAATTGTTAATTTACTTTAAAACTAAATCTAAAAGACCTTTTGCTATCTATTTTCATATATAACTTTAGATATAGAGCTGTCTTATTTTTTTATATATCATTGAAAACATAATAAGTTGTTATCATAGTTTTGATTTTGCCTATGGAAGCTATTTAAAAACTTATTTATTTGTTTATAATAATCTTGGATTACAAAGATTTAATATGTTTAAAAGGTAACCATTTCTAGTCTATGCTTTTATTACAACAAAACTCAATTTGTTATTTTAAAAATATTTTTGAGTTAATGATACCATTCACAAGGAATTTAAACTCACGGTGTCTGAGTTCACACTTTTGGAACATGGTTAAAATAAGTTTAATATTCATTAAAAATAAATAAATTAATAATCTCGGACGTGTTGTACTTGAAAATTGAAATTCATATGTTTCACTCAAATGAATATTTGCGTATGCATGCATGATGCATGTACTGATATTACCGAGCACAGGCGAGAATTCAAAGATAGAAAAACGACACATTGTCCACACGGAAGAATACCTAAAGCAGAACTCAGACACCGGCACGTACGATGGCCTTCCCTTCGAGACACGACAGAATGTCCCCACGGAACAGGTTTTTTCTTCTTCTTTAATGTTAATGTTAATTGTTAATTTGTTAATGAATAATTCAAACTCACCTTGTTTCATCTTCCATGAAATTAACAGGTAATAAAATTAGGTAAGGAAGCAGCATCAAAGGCCATAAAGGAATGGGGCCAACCCTTATCAGAAATCACACATCTCATCTTCTACACCACTTCTTGCTTCGGCTCCGTTCCCGGTCCTGACCACTACCTCTCCAAACAACTTGGACTCCAGTCAACGGTCAACCGCCTCATGCTCTTCAGCCACGGTTGCCACGCTGGCGGCACCATTCTCCGCGTTGCCAAAGATATCGCCGAGAACAACCCTGGCTCACGTGTTCTCGCCGTGTGTTCCGAGACCATGTTTGCCTCGTTTCGCGCTCCAACTGAATCCAACGTTGAGGTTCTCGTCGGACAGGCTCTGTTCGGAGACGGTGCCGCTGCCGTCATCATTGGCGCCGATCCTAAGCACTCTATCGAGCATCCACTCTTCGAACTCGTGTTGGCTTCGCAAACCACTGTGCCTGACACCGAGAATGCGATTAAAGGAAGTCAACAAGAGAATAGGTTGGTTTATTATTTGGATAAGGACATTCCCAATATTGTAACTAACAATGTGAAGAAGTGTTTGGTTGATGAGTTGGGTGAAGTTGGTTTTGTCGACGAACTTGATTGGAACAAGTTTTTCTATGCAATTCATCCGGGTGGGGCTGTTATTGTGAGTGGGGTTGAAGAGAAGCTAGGGTTAGAGAAAGAGAAGCTGAGTGCGACATGGCACGTGCTGAGCCAGCACGGGAACATGTGGAGTCCAACTGTGATTTTTATCTTGGATGAGATGAGGAACAGGTCCAAGACTGAGGGGAAGAGCACAACCGGTGAAGGGTTAGAGTGGGGGATTTTATTAGGGTTTGGTCCTGGTGTGGCAATGGAGACTGTGCTTTTACGTAGTTATCCATGTTGATAAATAGTTACAAGGAGTTACAAATACTACTGCTACTGCTGCTACTCATGTTTATGTATTTATGGGTATCTTTTTTTTAGAATAAATGTGGTAACCTTCTTGGTAAATTTAATATAATCGTTGTATGTCACGATTGTTTTAAGAGTTTGGATATTGTAATAATGATTTAGACCACACGGCCTAGTTGTTTCACAATTTACATCTTAGAATCAAGATATGTAGTACATAAAGGTTCGCTGAACTTTAAAATTCTTCTAATAGCATAAATTTTCTAATTTGTGATGCAATAAATTTTCTATAAATAATATGACCAACGTAAAAGACTAAAAGGAAAAATGTATGGTGATTTCTGGATGCACATCTAACTTTTCTAGAATGCAGCGAAAAGAAATTTATTGAAATTACAATTTTTTTAAAATTGCAATTATAATCTCTTTAATTTCTTATTTATAATTTTGGGTCTCCTATTTTTTCACGATTTTAATCTCAAGTTTTATAAAATCTACAATTTTGCATGCCTTTATTTTTTATATTTTATAATTAATCTATTTTTTGATGGTATAAATATGTTAAATTTAGGATTCAACTGAACCAAAATAAAATAAATAAAATGTATACAAAATTGAACTAAAAGTGCACATTTTTTAAATTTTGAGGATTAAAATTGAGGAAAAAAAATTAAGAAAATCAAGATCGCATATTAAGAATTAAAGGGGAGAAAAAATTGCAATTTAACCTAATTTTTTGTAAGCAAAATAATTATAATTTTATATAATCATATTAATTAATAAAAATGGAACCCATATGAACACACTATATGCCAAGGAGTTGGCATAAAATAGATACAAATACAACAATATATTTACATTGTGTTTGGAACGTGTGAAAAAGAAAAGCTGAGAGTTTGACAGCAATCAATTGAGGTGAAAGAGGAAACACACGCTTGTTTGGAATGGGTGAAATGCAACTGAAAGGAGATGAAATAACGTGGGACTAGTCTGAAAAACTTTCACCTCAAAGATGAGGTTAAAGAGGAAGAAATGAACAATAATAGCCGTTTAACATGGAATGTTCTTGTAATACTCTTTAGTTATTTTTTTTTACCTACACAATCGATTATGTCTTTTTTATAGGTAAACGAAAATTTTAATGTGCACAAGAAGTACTAAAGTCATTACAAAAACATTTTACTCCAGCCAGTTGGCATTCTAATGAACCCACATACATATGCTTTCCCAATTGCCCACCAAAGTTTCCTAGCAAACCCTGCAAGTTAGGAACAAATATGGGTATAAACTACTAAAACCAAATCTTATTGTATACTCCCTGGTCAAAGATAATAATTGATTATGCTGATAACATAATAAATTATGCTCGTTCATTTGGAGAAAAAAAACTCAACATAATCGATTATGTCATCTAACTTTAAAGAAAAAAACTTGCAATTTTCTTTAGGGTTGGGTGGTAAATTGAAATTTTATAATTGTTTAATTTTAGATTTTTTTCTTTTAATTTTTTAACTAACCACTATAGTTTAATTATTTCATCTCTTTTTAACTCTCATCATCTATTTCTGTTCCTCCACCATTTCAAAAGCAAACGCCGGCACAAAAGACAAAAAAAGAAATTACAAGTTTGTAACCTATATTATTTTGATGGCAGATGAACACAATTTATGGCAAAAAGATATGTCGATGCTCCTTACTTGGATTGTGAATCAAACGTGTTAGCTAGGTCTGATCTGAATCTCTCAAGAAATTTGGCAGTCTTTATCGGATATATTATTTTGGGTTCTTTGACTTTACTGACTTGAAAATCCAATTTTTCTCTTTTTCTTTTTCCCATGATAACAGTTTATTCGGGTGCTGAAATATTAGATATGAGAATTCACGTATTTTCCGCACTATCCTCAACTTCAATGTGGCACACTTCTAATGTATCATAGTATTAACTTTATTTTTGTATTTGGATATTGGACGTGGAGATTCCAAAAACGACGGAAAAGGCACCAATTGAACATAAGAAAATGCACTTTTCTTATGACTTAGTAGTAGTTCAGTTTTGTACCGCATCTGTAATTAGATTAATTAGAATATGGCATCTGTAATTTTCTCTATTTGACTTCTCCATCAATTGGCATAGATCAGTTTCTAGATGTATGGCGGGCGTGAAAAATTAAATAAGAACAGGTTCTGGCTACGGTGAAGTAGTTAAAAACTGATGCACCGGTGAGGCACCATTTATGACCTGCTATAGGAGATAGCAGATGGTTACATGAAAAATATAAAATTTACAAATGAGAGCCTCCTATGTCCATCCTATACTGATCATTTGTCTTTTTCCAAACACATTACCTGTGAATCCTTTCTATCACATTCAACACAAACTACACTGGTTTCTCAATTACCAAATCTGATTTCACAGTTTGATTTGCAAGAAAAATAAGCTCAGGATACAACTTTCCAATAAATTTCAATTCATTATCAGTCATTCTATCAATCAGTTCATGGGCATTTGTAATTTGGTCATATTTAATGCATGTATGAACCAAAGAAGCCACCACAATGGAATCAAAAGACATTGATTTGTGCTTGTACACAACCTTTCACATGGCTCCCAAATCGAATATTAAATTTTGTCCCCAGAACCTTGCTATACAATTCAAGAAAGTGAAGAAATTAACAATGCTATAAAGACATGTATAAACACCAATCAATGAACAAGGGGACCTTTTCCACCCGATTACAAATTTCTATTATCTCCATTTCAATTAATATAAGACATCCATAATCAACTTAACTAGGGGAAAAAAAATTCCACTGCAACAGTAAAGAAATTCCAGCCAATAACAACCCCAAATAGCAATAGCATCAAGGAACATATACAAGCAACTTATCCATCATAAAAGGTTTCCAAAACACCCAAATCTGGAAGATGAAAAAGAAAATTGGATCTATGAATGTCCGACACCTCTCTGTCACAAAATCTCATTTCTATGAATTTTCTTACTGTTTTCTGCTGCATTTGTTGAGGCACACACCTTTGAAGAACAGATCTTCAAAAGACATATTTACGCAAAACCCAAATTTGAAGGGGAAAATCTCAGATCTGAAGAAAACAAAACCCACATCTGAAAAAAATAGAAAACAGATTTGAAGAAAACCCAGATCTGACAATCAGTTCAGGCTATGGTGCTTTCGTTTGAGTTTGAGAAGGCATTGGGAGAAACTCTTTGTGCTTAAGAGCAATGGCTGTACGACAGTGTCAATTTCACCGAAGGGGTCGTTATAAGCACTCATTGGCCTTCCTATGGGTCGTCGTCATCTGGGCTTTGGGTAGATCCTTCCAACTTCTGAATATTAATTTTACATGGGGACTAAAATGAAATTTTTTAAAATACACCAACCGGTAGCAGGTAAAATAAATCTCAGTTCATTATTTTATTAATATTTGTAACGGTAAATTCAAACGCCTTACCAATGGAATCAGTTTTTAGCTAGTTCACATAGCCAACAGCATAAGTACATTAGCAAAATGTAAAAAATTACTGTATATCCCACATCATAGCCTAAGAGAAAACACGATGTACAAGAATAAATTTTAAATCAAAGTAACCAATGCCGAACAAATCAACATCAACAACACCTTTAACCCAAGTTAATTGGGGTCGGTGGTAGATAAACCCAATGATAGATCGGAAATAAGATAAATAAAGAGGAAGGGAAAGGGGAAGAAAAAGTGAAAATAAGACAAAAGAGATAAAAAATAAGCTTTTCTCCATTCTGTCCTAAAACATTCTCGAGAGAAACCCCAACATAAGTATTTTTTCTTTTACAATTTTAGATGCAAAGTTTTTAATAATTATGTTAATGATTAATTTTTGTCGAAAAAATTGATTTGATGATCTTTAATAAAATCTCCTATCTTAACAGCATTTTTTTATCCACAAAATTCAGAAACAAAATATGACTTAAAAAGTCAAATCCAGTTTGAGTCAGACAACATAATGTTGCTAACTCAGCCTAAATTGATTAAACATAAGTGTCATTATTTTATTTTAATTTTGCATCAAAATGCACCATGGGATTAAAAGGAGCTATAATGAATGAATCCTCCCATGACTCAAGCAATCCAATAGATGTCCCAGAAATAGAGAGAATATGTTGTCTATGACTCAAACTTAGTTTGATTTTTTAAGTCATTTTTCATTTCTGAATTTTGTGGATAAAAAAAACTGTTAAGAAGCAACCTCAGAGTCAACATCATGTCCAGTGTCCGACTCCCCAACATCCTCCTCCTCAAGTCCCTGTCGCCGCTGTCAGCAACGCCTGCCTCTGCCTTGAAAGCGACCAAGAAGTGATCAATAAGTGCCCTGACTTTGTTTACTCGAGCGTGAAGGAGAATGTAGCAGTCGTGTGTGGTGTTCTTGAGCAAGTTTGAAGAGTGTGACATGGTAAAGATGCAACCAAAATGTGAACATATTTTCCAACAGCATTGTATTGATGTGTGGTTATCCTCTCACATAAACTGTCCCAAATGTCAAAGACTCTATGCACTTATCGGTCACTTCTAGGTCGTTTCTACAAAGGAGTCAGGCATCACAGCGATGGGTACCCAAGGAGGAGGAGGCTGGGGAGTTGGACACTGAACAGGTTCACTTTGGAGTTGATTGAATCATGGGAGGATTCATCTATCATAGCTCCTTTTAATCCCATGTTGATGCATTTTGATGCAAAATTAAAATAAAAAATGACATATTTATGTTGAATCAACTTAGGTTGGGTTAGCAACATTATGTTGTATGACTCAAACTCAGTTTGATTTTTTAAGTCATGTTTCATTTCTGAATTTTGTGGATAAAAGAAACTGTTAAGATAGGAGATTTTATTAAAGATCAGCAAATCAATTTCTTCAACAAAGACTAATCATTTAACATAATTATTAGAAACTTTGCATCTAAAATATTCAAAAAAAAAAAAAAAAACTTGGGATGAGTTTGTTATGTAAAAGATTAATGGATGTTCTTACGAAATAAGAAGAGCCATTGATGAAAGCACTCCCAAGAAATGCTGGTTAGAGACACACCAAAGCTTGGTGAGAAAGCAGCTTTCAAAGCTATACTCTTAAACAGTTAGGAGGAGTTCGTGTATATTCTTAAATTGTACAAGAAACAAAAGACATAAATTAAAAAACTGAAATAAATCAAACTTCTCTCGTAACTTAAAATCAACTAATCCTCTTCAACATTTTCAGCAATTTCTTCATCTAACTTTTCTACAAAAGCCTATATAACCTTACAAGGGCTTATTTGTAAGTTAGAACTTACCTCAAGCTATTTAAAACTGAACCTAAACAACACTAAGACTTTTGGGCTGCAACCATTTACCATCAAATATCACGTTACCAACCTTAACTAGCACATTCTGAACTCCCAAAACAAACAACAACTGGAAGAGTGCTGGTACGTGGTACTTGAAAAAACAAAATATATTTGATCAACTATCAAGTGCATCAATGCAGAATAATCTCTATACAGATATGGTAATAAAATATTGAATTCTAAACCATGAGGGGGAAAAATCTCCATTCTTTTAATTTTCGGAAGTAACAGAACTTACAACTATTGGGAAATATTGGCTTACAATATCCCAATCCCAAATACAATATTCTGAACAAAACAAGCAAAGCAGGCAATTAAATTTCATATCAACCATGTCCATAGTCTATATGCTACAGTACCTAACCTGCTTACTCTGACAGATGGCACTTAGAGCAGCTTCATATTATGCCTTTTGCTCTTTAGCCTCTCTAGTCATGTCTTTCCATGTGATGTATCAAAATGTCGGAAAATCTACGAAAGCTTTACAGCCTACCAAAAATTCAGTTATTCAAAAAATGCAATAAATGCAAAATACTGTGTATTAACAGTCAACAAATACGAAGGTAAAGTCACTACCAACAATAACTGGAAGGTTAACGAAGCCCACCACAAAATTCATGTTCTCTGTGACTTGATCTGGCTTGCTGCCTCTTTCTCTTCAAAATTCAGAGTATTGGCTGCAGTTAAAAGCATGTCCATTGCTCCACCACTTTCCAATTCCCATACACGTTTATTGTTGTGTTTCTTTTCAAGATTAGCATTTGGCTTTGCAGCATCTTTGCCATTTCTTCTTGGCTTGTTACAGTCATATGCCTTTTTAGCCTGGTGGATTGCTTGTATTCCAGCATCACATTTTCTGCAGAACCAGTTCCCTCTTGGAATAGAAGTCCGCGGAGGATTCATGCAATAGATGTGGTATGCATGATCACAGCCATCACACAGAACAATCCGATCATCATCTCGATCAGTTAAGCAAACCCGGCATAAACAAGAAGGGCAGTACCAACAGTGACCATATGACTTCAACTGATTAATTGTTAAACACCTTACATGGTAGTATTTATTGGAGCAAAACCGATGGCCACATATTTTTATTTTTCCACCATCTACTTCATTTTCACATATTTTGCAATTGGGTGTTTTTTCCTCACCTATGGAAACTTGAATCCCATCAGAGGTGCAATTTGAATTCTCTTCAAATTCATTTTGTGTTTCCTCAATTGTAGGAAAGCTTTCATCACCAATTACGTCATCCGGGGTCTTTGCATCACTTAACCTTTCACATAGCACACAATTCTCATGGAGAGATCCAATCACATTAGCACTACAATTGGCACAATACCAGCTTTTGTGGGGTATTATTTCTTTCACTGCAGGCTCAATACAGGACACATGGTATATCTCCTCACATGAATCACAAACCAAACAGTCTGTGTCATCTGCCTTCTCTCCACAACGCCTGCAACTGCAAATTTTGTACATAGCACATTCTGGTGTCTGTTCTGGTTTCATGCGACAGTCAAATTCCTGGTTGGAGTACTGTATGAAATTAAAAAATTAACAAAAATCTCAAGACCATTTTGATAAATATCTCAAGCAAAACTCTAACAATATCAAATAAAATTAGTACCAATACATGGCAAGGGTTTTCAATTGTAACATTCTATGCATCATTGATAAGTTTGCAAAATCTAGCAAGATTACAGACAGGACTTTCAGACAAAATATTACATAAGCAAACAAATCCTGTTCCTGTCTTATTCTAGCAAATCCTTAAAATGCCATAGGAAACAGTAAATGCATTATTTGTCTTTCTCTGTGAAACATCAGAAAACAAGGTTTTCAAGGTAAAAAAAAATCATTTTCCAATACGTAGGGTTTGATTTATTTTTCATTCTTGAAACACGTACTATAATCATGGTTGGAATCCACTGTCCCCAATTATATACATATGAAATCAAATAGATACAATCACAGTTGTTAGCATCATGTACCATAAGCAAACCCTTTTCTTAAATTTCAAGTATTCTATCCCATTATATATCTTAGAAAACTTTGACAGGTAAAAACTGTATTGGACCACGTGACATAAGATACTACTAAAATAACTAATATTTTTAACATAATTAATTAATTGCCTCCTCGCATATGGGGGATATAACTATGTCCTCATGCTTCATACATTAACAGTTTCCAAAAGAAAAAACATGCATATTAAATGAAGAAATTTCTGGTCTCTGAGTCTAGCCAAGCTAAACAGACAAACAAAGCTAAGGGCCAGATACAAAGATTCCCCAGTATAAGAGTTACACCTACAATGAAACACAGGAAAAAGGAAAGGTACAATTTGGGTCACTGCTGTTATGATTCTGGCCTGGCTGATTAAGAATCAACAGCATGTGTTTCCACCATTATCAATGGCATGTGGAAATTTTCTTCTTAAAATTTTATTTCATAATTCTTTTCAAAATTGATATATAGATATACCTATTTGATTCCTAGCCATCAAAAGGTAAGATGGATTGCATTTACAGTATTATTTCAAATTTTCTCAAAATATCAGATGATACTCGTCTCTCCAATATATAGTCCGTAGAGCTACGCAAATTGTATCTTACTATATCCTAGCAAAACAATAGTGTCTCAGACTCTGGCTGCTGCCTTAGATGCGATGCTAGAGAAAAAATTTATCTGAATTTTGAAGATATGTCAAAGCAAGTGACATCTTCATGATCATCTATGAAACATAAGACTAAAATTTTAAAACTCTTACCACTTGCTTCTTATCTTGAAATGTGCTCTGTGCTGGAATTCCCACCTGAAGGTAAGGAAAAGTTAGGGTTTGAATAAAAGGAAAGCAAATAGTAGCAGCATACATAGGAAGAACACAATAAAATCCAGAAGCAAAGCAAACCATGAAACTTAAGAGCTTTGACAATAAATTTATTACCAGCTCAGAGTAGGAAGTTCTTGACATGTTAGAGAGGCTCTTGGCAAGAGCAACAATCTCGTTACCAGCGTCTTGAAGCTTTCTCCAAACCTAAAAGTATAATTAATACAAAATAAGAACCAGAAACTAATATGGTTAGTTTGTTCAATGGTTAATTGGCTATACAATTGACTAGACCAAACAAACCCTAAACAAAATTATTTATGGCAGAATTCTTGGAGATGTAGCTGCAGGCCACAGCTCAAAACAGGAGGAAACAGGGTGTTCAAAAGATAAAGAACAATATTTAAAAACCTTCACTGTAGCAAGCTAAAAATTAATAAATACAAAATAGGACCAAATTATCAGGAAAAATGCAAGGTTATCAAATTGAGATTTATATATATGTATATATATATATGTATATATATATATATATATATATATCAATTTTTCAAAATCTAAACCAAAACAACCTAACACAGCAAAGATTTTACACAATAAACTATTTATGTTAAAATATGAAATTATTTTGCCCTTGTTTATAAGTAAAACTAAAACCCAGTTTACAGTTCAAAGAAAGGATCTGTTCACTAGAGAGTTAAGAGTTAATCAAAGTCAAATATTTAATGCATAAAATACTCATGATTGAACTTTTGTTAGTTATAACATCTTGAAATAAAAGCAATATTATATTGATAACAAAGAATGCATAAACATCATCGATAAGACTTAAGACCCCATCATCATGGTTCAAGGTAAATCAGATATTCGATCATCTACAATTTTCAAATTGTATCATATAGGAATGAACAAACTGTTGAATTAAAAAGAGACTACTTAAATTTACCTGTTGAATATCTGACAAGAAGAGTGTTGGTGACTGTTCATAAGCTTGCTCCTTCATCCTTGAATTCATGACGCTAAAGTCAAGTACACTTTCAGGCTTCATTCCCTGGAAATTTTCAAGTAAAGCCTTACATAATGAACTGAATTGTTCTGAGGTTAAAACATTACAGAGCACACGCTGACACATCTCAGTCACACCATGGTCAGGTGATTCACTAGAACCTCCATTACACATTATATCTGCATGCCCATTAGCTTCCTTCCCTGTTCTATGAGAAAGCGGCTCAAATTGCAAAGAGCATTCTTGTCCATCTTTGTCAATTTTAAAAGTTTCCTGCAAACAAAATAAGATGGAACATAAAATAAAAGAGACCAAAAATACTTTAGGATAAGTTGAGTAAGCAGGATATAGGTAGTTCTAGCTGAAGAACCAACCATAACTGTGGTGGTATGATTATGTTTAGGATGATGAATAAGTGCTTCCCTTATGCACCCCTCTATGCCACCATTGCCATCACCTAATGACTGATATAAATGCTTTAGTACAATATTTCCCCACTGTCCATTGGAACAATCATCTGAAGTATTGCATAAGGCTACATCACACGGTTTCTTCACATCCTACAATAAAAAAAAAAAAAAATCAAAATACAGTGTTGAAGATATGAACAAGAAACAGTATTTATCATCCCATGCTGTTTAGTGATGTACAAAAAAGTAGGACCCAAACAAGATTTTTATGAAATAGAAGAAATTAATTATTATTGAACTATGACAAAGAAGGAAGACAACTTTATCACATGTTTCCTACTGTGCAGTTTTTCACATCTCAACCCTCAAATTACGTATCTTATACACATCAATATGGTATCATTTTATACTTAACCTGCATGTTATCTTATTATCAATAAAATTGTTGAAAATTGTGGGATTCCTTATATAAACCAAGCAATTTAGCCCCTCGTACAACCAAATTTCTACATAATCAACTATGAATTTATCAAAGTAAATTGCATTCCCAGCATTTAGCACATAGGTTGCAGTTAGGCCAACTCCATTTATAGTATACCCCGGAATAAATGTGTCGATACAGGAGGATCTTATCATAGCAATGCCTAACACAAACAAAGCATAGTTAGTAAATTAGTTCCCTCTTGCCATCAAAGTCCATGGATGGACCATGATCAATATATTCTTGTATATCCTTTCCAATGTGTCCATACTCTGATATATACATATCCTAAGTTGCAACTTAACTCCATTTATGAACATAATAGATTTTAACTAAAAACAGCATAGGTACACTGGAAATAGTAATACCAAAAATTAAAATAAAAACTGATAAACCAGAGTTGTGTCTGGATGTTCGCATAATTTTTTCTGTCATTCAATTCACAGATTTAACTCAAAGTAACCTTAAGTTACAAAAATGTCAATCAAATGCATCTCATCTACTTAGCTAGCTTATTTTTATAAGCAGAAATGGTATGCTAAAGATATATAAATTAAACTTCAAGTAACTCCACAAACCATCTAGAAAATAAGAGCATCAATGAAAAAAAATGCACAATAAGTTGCATTGACTTCTAATTAAACATTAGCATATGACAAAGCTTTAAAATATTAACTGATTTGTGAGTCATTGCAAGTAACGAAAAACCTAAAACCCGATACATTAACAGGCAGCTAAATGATGTGCCTATAAGTAACTAAACACTGCTCCAAATAACCTAAGAAGGATAATATTTCTTCATAATCACATCTTTTATGCCTGTTTATGACTAAAACAACTACAACTAAATAACTAATTACTAATGTACACCACAAAAACAAGCATGTCCCTTTGAAAACTAGGCACAATTACCAGTTGCAAGCATAAGTGTAGATTAAAGGCTAAATAGCTAGCTGAAAACATTTTTAGGTTTTACTCATGTGTGCCTTTCCAATTCATGTCAAGATAAAACTAAAACCCTAGCAGAATACTCCTCAAACAATTCTAAAAAACCCCTTAACGCAATTTAACAAGCTACAACAAATAATTGGCCATCATAGATACACAAATTGAAAAACCAAAAAATAAATAAAAAGGATAGCAAACCTGATCTGCTATTTGAGTTGAAGTTTCCACGTTTTCTCTGCATTGTTCCTGAACTTCTCCTTTTGAACTTGACTTCTTACGCCTCTTATAAGTTTGCAAACATTCAACTCCACCAGAGTCCCCTTTATCTGCAACTGCCACCCCATTACAAAATGGTTCACTTTTCCAGACCCTACCCTCTTCAGCAACCCCATTTTCATCAGCAATTGCAACCCCACCATTCATGGCTTCACTTTTCAAGAGCTGGCCCTCTTCAGAAACACAATTCCCATTCACAATGGCCAGCCCACCATCCATTGCGGCACCTTGCAAACACTGAACTCGTTCATCAAATTCCGTCTTATCAGCATCGCTTGTTCCATCCTCAGTCCCCATAAAGAAAAAAGAAAATACAGATAACAACAACAATAAGCGGTGCAGAAGAACAAAATTAGGGTTTTACAATTTCCACCGGCCAAACTTCAAAGATCCAAAATCTTGACAAGATTTGACTACCCAAATACCTCCTAAAGCGAAACCCTAAAAAATCTATCAGAAGTCAAAACACTCCACTCAGGTGCCAAAGAAATGATGACGAAAAAAAATAAAAAACGAAAAATTGCAAGTTGAAGGAGGAGGATGCGGTGTTGGAAATCTGAGTTGAAGTGCAGCAAGTACTGTTTTATATGTGTGTTAATCAAAAGAAGAAGAAAAAAGATGTATATATTTATGTATCTGACATCTGAGTAACGGACGATGCGTCTTCGCAGTTTCCTTCGCACGCTGACTGTGTTTGTTTACTACCAGCTAGAACTCGCGTGTTGTTTACTTCATTGTCATTTATATAGCGTTCTTTTTTCAAAATTTTCTCATTATTACAGGTGGAAACAGGTGTACTGCGCCAATGTTATTTTCTAATTATCATGTCTGTTAATTTTTGGTTTGTTATTTCATTGTTTTAAAATAAGTATTGAAAATTTATTTTTCCATTTAATTGATTTCATGTTTCATTTGTTTGTCTATACCGAGATAAATTTTGTAATTAAAAGAATGTGTAAATTGGTATAAACTCTTAGTACTTATTTTTCGTTATTATGAATAAAAAAATCAACTATTTCAACTTAAACAGTAGTAAATTTATCGAATTTTAGATAACTAAACAACAATGTTAAATATTTAGAAATTTTATCGTCATAAGAGGAAATTGTTTTTTCATACCAAATAATTAAAATTTGTTTGGTTAATGATAACATATTTCTTGAAAATTAATGTTCATAAAGTTTGGTTACTGTAGCACTTTTTCTAATATAT
>PYAF01003243.1:3227941-3268143 GCA_007407185.1 Glycine tomentella
AATTACGAGATTTATATAAACTTATAAAAAATATTTGCAAAATAAATTGAACAAAACTAATTTTAAAATATTTTCTTACTATTATTAATTTTTTGATTTAATTATGACGATATTTTACTTGGTTAAAATATAATTATGACTTTTATAATATTAGATATTGAATTATAATATATTAATCATGTTAAAATAAATTTAATAAAATAGTCGGAGATCTATGTTTTAAAAAAAAGGATAAAGAGAGATTTTTTTTTTCAAATTTTAAAACTAAATTACTTTCAAAATTAAAAAAATATATAATCATGTGGATAAGTGCAATTTGAAATTCAAGTGATTGTTGATGATATAACAGTAAATATATTACGCCTCATGTGAATATATTTTATTGTTTTGGAAGAATTACAATTAGAAGAACCGAAATATGTATTTGTTGTTTGTTTTGAATCTTATTTTTGTCATGAAAATCCTTTTTTAAATCTCGAATAAAAAAAAGGAACGAGTGAAGCTCTCCGTTTTCTTATAGTTGGATCTTTTATAACCACAAGAATACTTAATAAACATAATATGTCTTAAAAAATGATAATATAATCTTTTCAAATAAAAAATAAAAATTTTCTCTCCTCTTTCCATAATGTACTTCTTTGAACTTTTAAAGAAAATAATAACAATAATAATATATTTAATTTATTGAACTATCTTCTTATTAATGTATTAATGTATTGTTTTCATTGAGATAGAAGCTTAATGACAATACAATTTTCTTGGAAAAATTAGATTTCCAGATTTTTATATTTTTTTTGGAAACATAATTAAAATCACTCTTGAGAAATTATTTCATAAAAATGTTATTTTGAAAAAAAAGTCAAACATCAAAAACAGAAATTTGTATTTTAAGATTTTTAGAAAATCAAAAATTTCTCTCCTATCAAACATTCCTTAATAATCTTACACACTGACTCAAACATATTTGTTATTTTTTTTAAAGAAAATGGGAGAATTTTTTTTATATTTTCATATAACTTGTTAAATAATAATAAGAAGAACATATGATATACATATTAAGAATATTTAAATGATATATATATATAGTTTGTACATTACATATAATAAATACTATTTATTTTTACATAATTAAAAATATATTATTAACAAATATTCTGAAATATATAAATTGTATTACAACTAAAATATATCAAATATTTTTTAAAATATAAATTATATTGTATATTTATAATAAATAATTTAAATTACAATATTATATTATTTTAAAATATTATCAGTTTTTAAAAAATAAAAATTAGAAAAGATAAAAGATGGAAATTAATTTAAAGGAAAACAACCCTAAACAAACCCTAAAAAAATTAAAATTAATTAATGAAGAGGTTTGACGAATCACCAAACGACGTTTCTCTTGTGAGTACTGAGTACTATTTAAGTCTATAAGCAAGGTTGGGGTTTTTCTTTTTTTTTTTTTATTTGTTTGAAGTCAGGAGCGTGCGTGAGAGACAGCACATCATGGTACGGAATCGGAGAAGGATGCCTCCGCGGCGGTGCACGGCGTCTATGGGCAGCAGCAGCAATGGGAGCGAGAGCGAGGCGTCAGACTTGGTGATGCGGTGCCTCTCGTGCGAGGAGGAGTACGACATGGACGACTCGGGAACCTGCAGGGAGTGCTACCAGGAGGCCAACGAGGCCGAGGAGGAGCTCCGCCGCGAGATCGAAGAGCTCAAATCCAAAGTCTCCTTCCTCACTCTCCCCTCTCCCAATCTCAACGCTTCCACCGCCGATATCGTCCTCGTTCCCGTTGACGACTCCGACGCCGTTCCCATTCCCGCTCACAAGCACCTTCTGGTCAGCCAATTTCTTCTCTTCTCTTTCAATTGAGACGAAGCATGCGTGTTGCTCTCCAATTTTAAGTGGTTACTGTGATTTAATTTTGTCTAATTGATTTTTTATTGATCCTCGTTTATGCTGATTTTATATTTGTACGAAAAATTGAAGTTATTCTCTAATGAACTTTGTGTTCGTAAGCTATGGTGTTGCTGTTTTTTTTTTTTTTTTTTTTTTTTTTTTTTTTTTTTTTTTTTTTTTTTTTTTTTTTTTTTTTTTTTTTTTTTTTTTTTTTTTTTTTTTTTTTTTATTTTTATTTTTTTTTTTTTTTTTTTTTTTTTTTTTTGAAAGGCTAAATTTTACTTGTGTGAATCTGGCATATAACATTTGAATTTAGAGTAAACCGTCAATTAAATGGTCCTTAAAGCAAGATAAAATTACTTGAGTAGTGCTAGAAGTATTAGAAATCATGTTTAGTGGTCCCTTAAATATTGAAAATCCCTTCAAATTACTTGCTGAAATTTACTGAAATACAACAACTTAGGACTAAACTGATACATATTCAGTACTTAGGAACTACTTAAACAATTTTATTCTTTTAGGGTATATTTAGGATAGAGGGTAATAATTTGAGTGATGCAGCCTTTTTTTTTTACTGGTTCGACAATGGATGGTGATGATTTGGACTGTTTGATAACCAAGAGCATATATGGTTTTAGGAGTCATTTTGAAATCCATGCTAGGGAGGTGAATAATTGCCTGTTTGGCAGAAATTTTATCTTGTGCAATTGCACAAAAAATGGGGCACAAGGCATGTTTTCCTACATCAATATCAATAACACCTTTAACCCAAGTTAATTGGGGTCGGTGGTAAATGAACCCAATGATAAATCGGAAATAAGACAAAGAAAGATAAAGGAAGAGGGGAAGAAAAAGTTAAAAAAAAAAAAAAGACAAAAGAGAGGAAAAATAAACTAAAATAAAAGGGGGGTGAAAGGAGGAGGAAAGAAGAGGAAAATAACTAAAAAAGGAAACAACTGAAATATAGAACTACTAATGGGTTTAACCTTCCACCAAGTTTATAGTTTTTCTCCACTCCGTCCTAAGACATATCATCTGTCAATCTATATCTCACTCCATTAGGTCTTGTTTAACTACCTTTTCCCAGGTAAATTTCGGTCGACCTCTACTTCTCTTTGTGTCGAGTTCTTGGTAACAAACTCTTGTTCTTACGGGAGCATCCAGTGGCCGTCTCATGACGTGCCCAAACCACCTCAATCTATGCTCCCTCATCTTTTCATATACCGGTACCACTGATACCTTTCGTCAAATATCATCATTTCTTATCTTATCCATCTTCGTATAACCACACATCCACCTTAAAATCCTCATTTCTGCTACCCCTATTTTATGTTTATGTTGTCTATGTGCTGGCCAGCATTCCGCTCTATATAACATTGCCGGTCTTACAGGTGTTCTATAGGGTTTTCCTTTTAGCTTAAAGGGAATTTTGCGGTCACACAAAAATCCCGATGCACTCCGCCATTTCATCCATCCTGCTCTAATTTTATGATTTACATCCTCATCAATCTCACCAGCTTTTTGCAAAATTGATCCCAAGTATCTAAAAAACATATTTCTTGAGTACCTCTTTACCAAGTAGATGCACTGTGTCTTGATCACCATCTCTTACCCACGTAAACTCACACTTCATATACTCCGTCTTGCTCTTTCTTATCGTGAATCCTTTAGACTCCAAAGTGTTTCTCCACAATTTCAGTTTCCTATTAACGCTATTTTTGGTCTCATCAATAAACACGATATCATCTACAAAAAGCATGCACCACGACACTTCCTCTTGAATATCTCTCGTTAGTTCATCTATCACTAAGGCAAAGATATAAGGACTAAGAGCTAAACCTTGGTGAACACCTACCGTGATAAGGAAATACCTTGATGTTCCATTATAAGCTTTCACACATGTGGTAATCCCATCATACATATTCTTGATTATTTTTTCCTAAAGAGGGAAAAAATGCTTCCAGCAAATGACCCTCTGATTTCTCGCAGCTAAAGCAATCAAGCTTTAAGTTGATGACAAGAAACTTTTTACATTACATGCCATAGTATACTAGATTGTGTTACCTATCTTGTCCAAAATCAGGATAGGAGTGAAGGAGTAGTATAATATGCTATAATAATGATCAAATGAGTTGAGAAACAATTTTTACCAAGGATATGTATGGCTCATAAAAGGTTATAACTTTTAAATAAACTGATGCTGTAACTTGTTTCAACCATTTATTCGTACTTTTAGTTATTTCATTCTGTTAACTGGACAGAAGGAAATGCCACCTAACTTGTTTCCTTATCCAAAATATGGCTTCTTTCTTCTTATTTTTGTTTTTGTAATTTTCTTTAAGAAATCCTTGACAATGGCCTGTGAATACTGAATAGACTCTGAAGCTGTATGGAGATTGGATTCAAGAGTCTTGTAGTTTACACCTCATTGAATTGGGCTCAATTTGGATATGTACTAAATTTTGATTAACAAAATTTAACGCAATCTTTTCCGGTGCAGTTAGGCATCCTTGATTAGATTTGCTACATTGATGTTGCTAAATGTTGCTATGATTTATTTTTGTGTTTTGGCTGTTCTTAAAGAAACTAATGATATTTTATGATACGATTAGGTTAGTCGCTCTCCTGTTTTCAAAGCAATGCTTGAGAATGATATGGCAGAAAGGCGGAGTGGCACCATCAAGATTTCTGACATATCATATGATACCCTTAGTGCTTTTGTTAAATATTTATACACTGCTGAAGCGTCCCTTGATAACGAATTGGCCTGTAACCTGTTGGTTTTAGGAGAAAAGTATCAGGTGAAGCATCTCAAGACATATTGCGAAAAGTATTTGATCGCCAAAATGAATTGGAATAAAGCTATTTCTAACTATGCCTTTGCATATCAATACAATTGCAAACAATTACAAAGTGCATCCTTGGCAGTGATCTTGGACAACATGGACCTGCTCACTCAAAATGAATGTTATGCAGAGCTGGTGGACACTAATCCTCGTCTTGTTGTGGAAATATATGAAACATATATTGGCAAGCAATTAAATACTGCAGGCGCATTTTAGGTTATAGGAACAGAGCTAAGGAAGCTAGTGAAATCATCTTTAAGCTGGGGTGTGATACTTCAGTTGGGATTATATTCTTGATTAGTAATTAGTCTGGTAGTATTTTAATTGTACATTATCATACACTACTACAATTAAACATGCAATTGGACCTAACACCTATTTCCTTATAGTATTGTTCTTTCTAGATTACCTTTTGGTTCTTGGTAGATTGGGTACCAGGTATTATTAAGTTTTATTAGTGCAGTGATTATCGATGGAGATTCCTTCTAGATGTTACTACTGTTGAAATGCCAGATTTACTCCTTGAGTGCCCTTTTTGCTGACTGACTTCTTCAGGAGGAATAAGAAATATAAAGAGATGTTGGGTATATGAATCTGAAGGTTGAAAATGTTGGATATGGTGCTAACTAGTACTCATTCAGCCTATTTCTGACTTAACCTCAATACTGTAGATAGATTGAGTGATTTTTTGGTACATATTTTTTAGGTTTCTTTGGTACATAGATTGAGTGGTTTGATGTTGCATTGTGTTTCCTAGGGGAAAAAAATATTTGTTGAGATACTCAAACTATTTAATGCCTTGCCATATATATGACTTCTTCAGGAGGAATAAGAAATATAAAGAGATGTTGGGTATATGAATCTGAAGGTTGAAAATGTTGGATATGGTGCTAACTAGTACTTATTATTCAGCCTATTTCTGACTTAACCTCAATACTGTAGATAGATTGAGTGATTTTTTGGTACATATTTTTTAGGTTTTTTTGGTACATAGATTGAGTGGTTTGATGTTGCATTGTGTTTCCTAGGGGGAAAAATATTTATTGAGATACTCAAAGTATTTAATGCCTTGCCCCATATATATATATATATATATATATATAAAATTGTATCCCAGTAACATGTAGGAATGTTAGCTAATCATATCATCTAATATCCTTTCTGAACAAAATGATTTTACTCTCTTTGTGTTTAATTCATTACACACTGATATAAACTTAATGACCGTGCTTAGTTTAGACAGTTGGTAAGTCTTTATTAAGCTAAGAATTGTAAGATAATAGAAGTAACCTTGGCACATGAAGTAAAATTCATGATCATGTTACACCAAGTTAAAGTAGAAATTGAGCTCCCAAAATTGCACAAGCCTTTGTCAGAAATAGGATTCTGTAGCGTCAAAAATCGAGTTTAAATGATACAGGGCACACTAGAATCGAGCAGCCATAAGCTTAAAGATCAAATCATCTCAGTTTGGTTTAGCTTTTGACTTTGTGGATGGTTTTATTTTTATAAACAAAGAGTTAACTTTCACTACATATTAAGTTCTGAATTTAACAAGCTCTGATTTTAACTTTCACTACATACATATTAAGCTCTGATTTTAATCAAAAGTTGTTAAAATCGAGATTTTACCTAGGATTGAGAATGAAAATCGTAGCTCAAGGATCGTAAACTCAGATCGTAATATCCTACGTCAAATACCTAAAATTTTTATATATAATCTATATGCATAAAAAATTCAATAAATGATTTATAATCTATATGTATAAAAAACTCAATAAATGTTTTTGTTATCTATATCTGTTTTTTAATATTTTCTCCAACCAAACATAGGATAACGAAGTGATTCCTTCAACCATTATAAATATTAATCTTGTCTCTTAATACTCAGCAACAGGAAATACAGGTTATTATTTTGAATAATATTATTTATATTTGGTATTCTAATAATACTTTGTATAATTTTTTTCTTTAACTCTCAATCTCTTATCATCAAATATTACATTTTATATTATATTTTTCCATGCTCTTCCAATTTTTTTGCCGAAGAAATTTTTAGAAAATTATAGAATAAAAATAACATTACTCTTTTATGTTTTAGATCATTATATATTATTATTTTTTAATATCTAAAGTGTCATATAAGTTAAAATATTCAAAAGAAATAATTAGAATAAGGTACTTTAAATTTAGCATTAATTATGCTAATTCAAGAATAAATGAATAAATTGATCCTTAAATTTGTCATTCACTCTCACTTTAGTCTCTAAATTTTATTAAAACTAAATGAAAAAAATCCCTTAAATTATTGTATGTTATTCAAATTGGTCCAAACATTATTTTTTCCTCTATTGACTAACGAAAGAGAGGGACCAAGATGAAACTAACATTAGAATCATCTTCTCCTTTGTTCTTCATTTTCCTTTCTCTGCCCTCCGCTCTTTGTCTCTCTGTTTGTCATGCCACAATTCCTGCTGGTCTCACGGCCACCATCATTGCAGTTGCTTCTTCTGTGGTTTCTCTTCTTCATGTAGTCTCTCGCTGTCTCACCCCCTCCCTCCATCATAGGAATGAATAGACAGCAGAGCAGCTGGGTCGCACAGAGGGGCAACATCGCGATGCAGTAGGGGAGGTCGAGTAGACGGGCAAGGTCGCGGGCTCGCGACAAGGCAAGTCACATAGCGTTTTCGAACGAAGGTAAAATTTTAGGGTTTTAAATTTGGTCATCGAGCTTGGATCATTCGGGATCGCAGATCCCACGATCCCACAATCATACTCGTGATTCCACTCCGATCTTGCTTGCGGACGATCCCACCCCCGATCCAGATCGCTTGACGCCGGTAGGACCGTAAAATCGTGTGATTTCACGATGTAGATCGTGATTTTAACAACACTGATTTTAACAACTAAAATTTAAAACAAAAACAGACATTAAGTAAATAATTTAATTTTTTTTAACGCTTAAAACGTCTTTGCTCATGAAAGTATACACTACTAAGAAGAAAAAAATATCACAAAGAATTGTGGTATGAAACCCAAAACCTATTTCTAGATTCAGATAAAAATAAAAGGTCAATTTATTTAAATTTTTTAAAAAAGTGATTTTTAAGAAGTAAATAAACATTAATACAAAAAACGGTTTAGACAAATACATTAAAGAAGCAAAGCAAAATTGCTTAGTTTATTAAAAAAGTGTTTTTTATAAATAAATAAAAAACTAAACAAACGGGTCAAAATTATCAGCTTAAAAAATTTTCACTCTATCCAAAAATTATATGCAGCCATTTTGGATTATAACAACCAATACTAGAAAGTTTAACTATTTTAATGATAAGCCGCTTATATAAAAAAAATTGTAATAATATACCATATTACGTACATTATAGGATATATAGTATTGTACCCAAAAAAAATATATTATAAAAAAGTTGTCCTGGTTGTATGAATACTTTAATTTTTTAAGAGAAAAAAAACTCGTGCTTACGAATTTCTGCAAATTTCTTTTAAGCTGCCAGCCTGCCACAACGTATGCCACCACGAGTTTGTTGCCGACATGCTAAGCGGTTGCACTGGCTTGACTGACTCTTGGCTTTTTATTACTTAAACATACTTTTTTATTACTCTCGCTCCAATTATCTGGGCATTTGACTTTGCGTCCCATTCTTGAAAGAGCTCTACTACTCTTTAATCTCACTTTTTTTTTTATCGGCAAAATAAAATTGTGATTAATTGGTTAAATGAAGTTTATTTACTTTTGTTTTGGTTTATATATATATATATATTGTATTTTTTATTCGAGATAATGAGTTCAATAAAATTATTATAAATAATAAAACTCTCTTCAAGATACATATTCAAGAATTAATCTCAAAACTTTAATTTGATAAAGTTGAAATAATTTTATACCAATTTAGTCATGTATTTGGTTGCAAGGATCCACTTTCCCAATTATGGGAACAATTGTCCATACTAAGTAAATTTTTGTGTTGAATATTTTCAATACTTATTATATTGGCCTCCATAAAAATATATTCTTATTTTTTAAATAAAAGAATGTAAAAAAAATTAATATTAATTTTATCCACTTTAGCTTTTTAAACTTGTAGAAACATGAATATTTTGATTGTTTATCATAAATTTGTGTGTTTTCTAAAAACATATAATATTTTTTGTCGGTAAAAATATTATAGATTATTTATTTGCCCCTTCTAATTTTTTTTTTCTTGAATCCGTCAGTGTTTGGTGTTTGGTGGTGATAGTTTATTTAGTTTGATAGATATGTTTATTAGTTTTTTTATATAGATAGATAGATATGTTCATTAGATAGCTAGTCTCGTGTTGCAAGGGAGAGAACAAAGTTGCTGGATATGGAGGACATTTCATGGGGGGTTGTGAAGGTAACAGATTTAGATATATATTTAGATATTTCCCTCTAAAATTACGAACACTGGTAGAGGTTTTGACTGTTCTAAAGTAAGTATAAGTAAAATATGGTTGTTAATGGAAAAAAAAAAAAATCAACTGTTGACATTTTAAAACATTCATAATTCGTATTCTCATCTCCAAGTTGGAATACTTGAGGGTTTACATGACAGCTCAACTACTGTATAATAATATATATTTGTTAAACAATTATTTGTCATTTTCTGTATATGTAATGTGTATGTATCAAAAACTCTTTTTGAATAATACAATTCGATTATTCTTTAGTTCCCTTGATGCCATTGCATGGCTTCATGCATACATAGAAATGATATATGTAAATATCCATTCTTGTGAGTAGTTAGAAAGAAATTAGAAATATGTAGAAGATTTTTCGTTAGTTAAACATTTTGTCAAAGAATGTGAACTTGATATGGGAACTTCGCAGCAATGCCAAAAGACAAAAAAGAAGTAGACGATGCACGGGTCAAACCTGCCTATAGAGTACTTCATAATCAAAGACCCAATAACATCGAATTACTTTTAACGACCTTAAACCTGTCAAGCAATCTTTACATACAGGTACCATTTCCCCCCTCCTTCAAGGCTTCAACATTATTTGCTGCATATGAAGTAGTCCTACTAAAGGGAATTGACAAGTAGACTTAATTTATCAAACAATTATATGGTCAACGAAATATTAGCTTAATCATATCTTTCTGTTTTATTTTAATATATATAGTTTATTTCACTATAATTGTCATGGCATCTTTTAAAAAAGTTATTTAAATATAATTTAAATTGAGTTAAAAAAGAGAAACTAAAACAAATGATTCTTACATAATCCACTTGATATATTAAAATTAATACAGTAATTTTGTTTATAAATATTCTTCCTCCAAAGACAATCCTATTTGAATTACTATCAACTTATTGGTTCATCATGTTATGAGCTAATCCTTTATATTTATATATATATATATATATATATATTTATATATATATATATATATGTATGTATGTGTATATATATACACTAATGGGTCTTGTTAAATAGTATTATTATGGTATTGATTAAGAACCTAAAAGAAAAAATATATTTATTGTGAAGATTATAACATAAAAAAATCATAAACATTATAATTTTACACATCTCAATAAAATATTTCTTTTTTTAATTTTTTTAACTAATATCCTAATAACATTAATTAGCATGCATTTATCTTAACTAATACTGCAATTAAAAAATTCAACTGATAATTGATCAAATTTAAATTCTCATTTGTATATGTTCTTGGCACCCGAGCCATTTATTAATGCTACATGATAAACCATGCAGGGAAGGAAATGATTAATTGGATTATAAAATTTGAGCCATTTCAAAGCTACCAGATAGATCACAGAAAGAAAATGAATAGATTTTAAAATTTTGCAAGTGGTTCAAGAAAATTACAACTGAAGAAAGTTTGTGAGGGTACAACTAAACAAAGTTGATTCAACATTGTACATGGAATATACATTATATGGTCCCGATGCCGTTGAGATTGTCCAAGTAAATTATGTCACCTAAAGAATGAAATTTCTCGTAAACTAAAGTCTCATGGCCGACGTAGATGTAGACGATACTGATTTTCAATGGCATGCGGATTTATGCAGTTATCACTTTTACGCATTTATGTAATCATCACTATATTTAAATTGTTAAAGAAAAGAATATATATCTAAATCCACAAAAATGATTTTATTTAGATTTTAAAAAATAATTTATTAACAGTTTAAAATAATTTTATATTGTAATTCAATTACAATTTATTATATATTATAAGTTTATTAAATTTTATCATAACCATATTAAAAAAAATTATATCAATAATAATTCGTATTAAATGAAAATATAAAATTATTTATATTTAGTTATCATTTTTGCGCATTTATGTGTAAAATCTTTGAATCGGATTTATATAGATTGACCTCCTTTCCCTGTACAGCGAAGAGTTTCCTTACACCAATGTGTGTTATGTTAGTGTAGTTTATGTAATAAATGAGTTCAACTTTTTTTTTTTTACGTAAGAGTGCAACTTTTATGTAATAACAATGTAAAAAAACACAGCAAATTGATAAAAACCTTGGGCAATTTAATTAGTAAACAGTAATATAAGGCATAATTTTTAATGTAATTATTATTATTATAAAATTCAATGAAATTATTATACATGACAACTTCTATTTATTTAACCGTATAAAAACCTTTATACTATTAATATAAATACTATTTGTTTATAAATACTTTTCGAATAGTATATATAGTGTATTTGCCGCGCGTGTATACACTGCCCGAGGTTTAGAAAAATCCAATAATTGATATGTCCGTTATTTTTAATATTTGGGAAATAAAGGTTAATAAAATATCTAGCAAAGTCAATGTTATTGGTTTTAAAAGACTTTATATGTAAATATATAAGAAATGATCCTTTCATTGATATAGCGAGTTAAATTAAATACAATAATAAATATTGCCTCTAGAAGATGGTGGACTTTGCCAGCTGACAGGTCATTTTATAATAAGTCGTCTTTGGTATTTTTCTTTAAAGATGAGATGAACACGAGAGAAAAAAAATACAATGAAAGACTTTTTTTTTAGACAATACTATTAAAGACTTAAAGTTAGCCTATTACAGTCGAAAGAATATCACATAAAAAACTTTTTTTTCTATTTTTTTAAAAATGTGAATAAATTAGAAAGGTTAACGTATGCAAGGAAAAAAAAAAAAAAAAACTACATAAGCTCCCACACACAGCCATTTATAAGTCGTACATACTCTCAGCTGTGTAAACGAAACTCTTCAACATATGCTGCTGATTATACATCTTTAATTACTTGTACTTTTAGAACTCTTCAGTCTTCAGTAATGTAGAACTGCTTCAACTAAAATTTTATTTCTCTGTTAATTTTCATCCTAAGACGTATATAAGAACTAATGACATGAGAAGAAAGAAAATAAATTAGAGAGAAGACACAATACTTATATATTTTTTATTTTGTTAAAGAAAAAAATAAAAGGAAAGAAAACTTTTTTAGTTTTAAAATCTATTGCATTTTGAAAAATATTTCCAAAACAAGTATTTTGAAAAACAAAAACCTAAAACACTTGACAAATATTTTCTCACATCCTCCTTTTTTCTAGCTCAAGAGCACAAATCATGAAGTAGACTTAGTATGGATGTAGCTTCATCCAGTGTGACTCTGTTGATTTTGCTAAGATTTATTCACAATTTATAAAATAAAAAATATAGAATTAAATTTGAATTTCTTAAATAAAATTTTATATTCCAATTTTATAGATGAAAAAAATTAAAATTAAGAGAAAACATCATCCAAAACTAAACCAGCCAAATCCATAAAATTAATAAATATTTTATATCAATATCATAATAAAAAAACTAAAAACAATTTTTAATGATAGAAATCAAATTATTCCTAAATTTCTCTATTCATTTATTTTTCTCTTGAATCTAAATTTGAAAATTTTCTTTTTCTTTCCTTAGAATCAGAGAAAGGATAAGTTTCTTGATACAACATTAGTATTGAGTACCATTGGCTTAATTAGCTAATCTAAACACCATTACACCAATAGACATACATACATCCAGCAGAAGACATGTATGAATAACACAAACACAATCTTAAAACACATATATACACACAAAAGACGATGAGAAAACATGATTGGTTCATAGTAAAGTTGAGCCAGAAAAATGATCTTGCAGAATAGGGAAGCACTTTTAGTATTATTGGACAGGACGCCAATGATATTGCTGAACTGCGACATGGGTTCATTTAGAGGATTGCTGCACAAACTCGGATCTAGAATGAATGGTGTTTCAAGCTTTGGTAAGCAACATCATGCTCTTGAATTCCTGAAAATCAAGACGACCATCCAAATTGGTGTCATAGAAGCGAATCATGCTTCTGCAATCCTTCCCATGTGTTTCATCCCACAAGCCAAGCCTCTTCAACACAGACTCAAGCTCTTGGCTTGTGATGAAACCATCTCCATCCAAGTCGAACACCTCGAACGTCTTCGTGAGGTCGCTCTCCAACTCCTCCTCCTCCGTGTCTTCTTCAGCTCCTCTGCTATCTCCATTGTTCTGCTCCGATATGGAGTTGTAAAAGAACAAGAAATCGCTGAAACCAAGACTCTTCTTTTCCACAAGGGATTCCAACTCTTGTATGCTATATTGGGAATTGCCCGTCATCTGAAGCAACCGATTCAGCTCCTCAAGGCTCACGAATCCGTCGCTATTCACGTCCACTTTCTCAAAAATACGCTTCAAGTCACTTGCTGTTAGGAGACACATATTTGAAAACAACATAAATTTTTAAAAGGGTGTATGGATATGATACACTCTGCTCTTATTTTGGTGCTTATTATTAGTCACCAAAACTCTTATCACCTATATGATAGGTGTTTGGAATATAGATGCTATTTTATGTTGGTTTTCAAAATATACAAGTAAATAACATAGGCAACATGCGTGGATGTTGTGATTTCTATTTCTAAAAGTTGTCCTTTGTGTACGGGAATAACACAGAGGTGGAGCCCAAAATTCGTTCCCAATTTGATCAATATGATATGATACGGAGTGGAATGGTCTTCGCCATGGCAATTTGTGCGAAGTTTCGCAGTCTTTTCTTTGAAAGCGACTCATCTAAATTCTACCAATTGGATATGTCATACTTTGTTCTACAGTTAATCTCTGTGAAAAAAAATTGTTGGGATTTATAATGTGAATCCATTTTTTCACACGCTATTTTCTATACTCACTTTACGTTCTTGATATATTAAGTTTTTCCTCCTTTTCTATCAAACTATTCATGCACATCTTTTACCTTCTCGCGTCTTTCTTTTTTCCAGAGTTGCTATAAGATAATTTTTTCTTCAAAAATACTTTATTAGAGTGTAAGATAATCTTTTCTTCATTGATTGAGCTACAGCAACATATCAATTATAAAAAAATCCAAACCAAATGGATCATATCAAGATTTCAAGAAGTAAACCGATGTATATTCATTAAGGCTAATATTTTAATAACCAATCTCTACCTTACCGTAAGTATATTTTTTCTTGGAAAATATTTTAGTAGGCGAATTCAATCAAATTTGGGTTTGTTTGGCATTGGAAGTCAAAATCAAACCAGAACCTTGAATAGTTCTTCCTTTTTCTACTTGAGCACGGTTTCATTTCGGTATGATTTCAGTTTGTCAATCATATATATTCATACGAGTGCTGTGTTGTGCTATGGAAATTAAGGAATGCCAGTAATTCATTTTTAACAGATTCTTTCTAATTATACAATTTATTAATAATTAAAATTTATTGAAACTTAGAAAATGTTATTGATATTTGTCATTTATGGGAAGGTTTAAATTCATTTTGGTATTTGTAATTTAATATTTTTATTTCTTTTGGTTCTAGGAATTTTTTTGAGTCCTTTTAAATTATATTGATTTTATTTTTTGTCTTTAAAATATTTTATATAAAATTTTGAATATTAAAAAAAATGTTATTTTAAAGTGTCATAAGGAAAGTAAAATCTGTAATATATAAAAATAATAATTTAATTTGTAAAGATAAAAAAAAATAAAAAACAAAAAGATATGTAAATCTTACGAGAATAAAGAAATTAAGAAAGGAAGAAATGCGATGCGCGTTGAATGCGTGTGTCGTTGCACGTGTCTTTTGGTGAAGAGCACGTGTCCAAGGTCGTTGAGCCCTTTAGCATTCATGAGGATCACATACATGTCTGAGGTTGGTTAAATTAAATCCCAGTGCAGGGTTGTTAACACAATATAATGGTTTGGCAAATAGAGACAAAGTACCAAGAAAAGATGGATAAAGGCCAAAGAAAATAAAGTTAAAAAGTATTTTTGTGTGAAAGTAATTAATTTTATAGAGAAAAAAAAAGTAAAAAGACTATTCGGGAAGAAAATTTGTCAGAACATTATTTAGGGACTCAATACTAAAAATCAAACAAACAAAATCTTTAAGAGACCATGATCAATTCAACTATTCAACGAGATAAAAACAAAAACATCAATATATATATATATATATATATATATATATCTCCATGTAAACATCTTAATATATTTTCCTCATGTTAAAGAATTCAAATTACTAGATTGAAGATTACTCATTGATTTGATGCTTAGCTTAATCGCTAAATGCTAATAACTAATTTGAGAGATTTTTTTATTTATAAAGAGTATTTTGAATATATTCATAATTTTTTTTAATTGAACTAAACATTTATAGAGTTATTGCTTTTTTGTAATCCAAATAATTTTCTTAAAAGTTTAATGATTAATTTCTCGAGATATTAAAATATTTAAGAAGTTGTCTTTTTTTTTCCAACTTACAAAAAGTTAGAAGAAGTAACTGAGAAGGTGGATATAATTATGACTTATTTACATAATTATATTACATTTTTAATAAATTGAATATCATACATTATTGACTACTAATTTTTAATTTGTAGGCTAAGGCAGAAAATGAAAAGCCTCGAGAGAAAATAATTCGCCTAGAGGAATCATTAAAGGATGTCAACAAAAAGTTAGAAGAAATCACTCAGAAAGTGAGTAACATTTTTTTATTACATTGTTTAATAATTGAATATCATACATGATTTATTAATGATTTTTAATTTATAGGCCGTGACAGAAAACGAAGAGCATCGAGAGCAGAGCAAATAATTCGCCTACGAAAATCACTTGAAGATATATCTGATTTGATATATATATATATATATATATATATAATATTATCATTTTCGAACAATTATATCAAACGTGATTATTGGTTATTTGGTTCTTCTTCTTCTTAGCATGTTTTAACGACCTCCAAAGGTTCCCTTCCCTTGCGTGTTCAGCTTTATTTAGACTTACAAACTTATGCACATATTTGCTGGGGTTTTTTGTCAATTAATTTGCGGATTTAAAACAAGGATATTCGCAAGTGTTTAACGCATTATCGCGTATTTGAATATAGACTATGAGGATAGACTTTATAAATTAGACAATCTCGTTACTCAATAACTAATTATATCACGTTCAATTTGAGCTGAGATTTCGCTAATAGATAAACTTTTAATTTTTAATTATATGACTAATTTGTCACAGATTTTTTTTAATAATAATTTCAATGTAAAATAAAAGACAAAATTTAATTAATCTTTTCTTTTACGATTAATTTATGTTTGTTTACAATCAATTTCTTTTTTTTAAAAGTAACAACTGATTTTATGATAAGTAATTCGAAATAACATAGTTTTAATCAAAATTTAGATTTTTCCAGCTTTTGATTATTTTTTAAAAACTGAAACAAACACATGAAAAATAACAAAAATTGGTTATTTTAAAAAAATCTCTAAAAAAACTGTAACAAACAAACTCATAATATTCAATATCTCATAAGAACATATTTCCTATATAAGTTTAAGAAATAATCCCTTTTATTATATTAGGACCAAAGAAAAGAGAGTGAAATGTACAGCTATATCTTGGATAAATGGCAGTGTGCGCAGGTTGGTATGCTATTTTTTTAATTATCAATTTAATCCTCAAATTATTTTAAATGGTATAATTTGATTCCCAAATTTTTAAAAGCATCAATTTTATTCTCAAATGATTAAAAATGAATCAATTTTGTCCTTAAATTTTAAAAAATATTTAATTTGATCTCATGTTTTTAAAAATAAATCAATTTAACCCTCAAATTAATCAAATTGATAATTAATTATTATTTTTTCGATGCAAACGCAGATTGGTTCGCTGTCCAGGGAATCACCAGATGCGTCACCCTTCAAAACAATTATGTACTTTTGAAGTTAAAGTATAATCGAGATAAAACAAAAATCATGTATTAAGTGTCCTTGTATTTTTTGCCCCTTGGATGTAACAAAATTAGAAAAAAAAAAAAAAAAAAAAAAGGTAACAGATTGAGATCCAGCGTATAGGATGGGTAAAACAATCAATATGATATTTATTTAGTCCAACTTATTGGCACATTATTAAATGGCACGTCAACCGACAACCGTCTTCCATATGCACACATAATGAATCTGCTTAAGTTTCTATCACACCAATACAAATGGACTCAGATTCTTTACACATTGTGCTAGGAATGCATAAATAGTTTCTCTAATCGAAGTGGGGGCAAAACTTATGAACAAAATAGTACATCAGCCCTTATCCTCATCAAACACCTAAAAGGTTGGGAGGGGAGAGGAGAGAAACTCTGCAAAACTTCTGATCCCACTGCTTAGAATATGAGAGCCAAATAGTAGAAAGACAGGTTACAAGAGAGACAAAAGAATAATAATGAATGTAGCATGAGGACTAAAACTTCTTTGCACAGATGCATGTTCAAGCCTTCAAGTGAAATTTGCCAGGCTCGGAGTATTTCGTTTCCAGCTGCTCAATTTTGTTAAATTTAAAACCCCTGATTCTCAACACCTCAGGCTCCGAGGCATCTTTGTAGTCAATAGTTTCAAGGATCCACCCATTGTTTTGAACTGAGCCACTCACGTTTACCTATTTTTTTATATAAAAAATTCCCACCTCAGTTTAAAATATTCAATAAACACAAACATGAGCATTCGTAGTAAATATAGTTTCAAGCCTTAATTAATTTTTTTAAGAAATAGTGGTGGAGGAGTAATGTAATAAAAGAATAGAAATCACTAGACCATGTGCAATTATCAGGATTATGAAATTATTAATTATCGGTTGGGAATTTAGTATTCCGGAGAGTCATTTAAAAAAAAAGTTCTTGTATTTAAATTTGGATAACTTGGCTATTAAGTTGGGTATTTATTAAGAAAAGCTAGGCTCCAGTGTTTTATGCCTTGCTATGTAATTTGGGTTCTCCATCTATGTTATGATGTTGAAAATTGAAACAAAATCTACCCTAATTATCCTTTGAGTAGTGTTGTTACTTGTTAGTACACCTCATTTCTACATCTCAGTGTTATCAACTATTACTAAATCTGTTTTCTGACGAGCAAAAACTAGTTTTGGGTTTGAATAATTAGAAGAATAGTAGATAATATTGAGGTGTAGACAATGAGGTGTACACTCTACAGTTCTATTTGCATACATCAAATGGTAATTAATTACTCCTCTCTAACAGTTAATATGAAACTCAGGAAATAAAAAATAAAATATTGATAAATTTGTCTTGCCATACCTCTGCATCATCCACAGCATCAATGATTAGAGCCCCATCTACGGACAGATTTTCAATAAATATATTTGGACCCTTAATAGCCAGAGTAGACCTTAGGGAAATGGAGCAATTTCCACTGACTTTGCTCTTGATCCGATTAAAAGTCAGACCCCATTTTGGCTTCCATGTGATACGAGGCCAAACTTCAACTTCTTGCCCATTGAAGACCTGCACTACTGGATCTGCTACTTGGACACCAGCCTGGCAGGAGAAAAAATGCAGAGACAACTACTCAGTTGTCTGATGTAGGTTGTAAACTTGTAATTGTAACAGTTATCATCTCAGGAGTTAGACAAAAGCACAAAATGAGGTAAGAAAAGGATATGCATACATAGGAATTCTAAATCAACCTGGACACAAGGAAGATCCTTGGACTTGGAATAGCATTCGTAAGCAAAAATATAAATTGTATCTTGCAGGCCCTTTTATAGGCATATTAGAGCTTCATTGGCAAGAAAACAATCTTATAGAACTTTCCTAATCCATAGTGTTCTAAAAGGAATTTAATTCTATGACAAATACTTTAACATTACCTAAAAATAACAAGCCAATATTTTCAAAACTAATTCCTATAGAAATTGCAATAAAATCATATACAAAAATCAAGACTTGAGGGTAAAATCACTACATTACCTTTTTGAGAATAATGCTATTTGCACGATAGATGGCCATTTCTCCAGAAGTTGGACTATGGTATGGATTTCCTTTCGGCACCTTTGGTATTATTAACAAAATGTGTAAGAGATAATTCCTCTATTGAAAAACTTTTTAGTGAATTAAAATACCATTATTCAAAACCTCTACCATCAAAATAGTATTTCAAATCCAAATTTCCCAATTGCATCCAAACTTTTGCTCAGACCTTACCAATCTACTTCAATTAAGTACTGCATAGTGCTTACACTTCAATATGAAATCAAGGGCTCAAAAGTCATACTCCCTCTATTTCTTTTTATCAACTTTGTTTCTCAATGTGTAAATTAGTACATTAGAATTTGTGTTGTACCTTAGCAGCATCCTCAGCATTATTCTTCACGGGTGCATAAGCAAGCCACGTTTCCATCACCTACAATTATATAGAACCAGTGAGGTAGCACCAAGTATAACAACCGTCCATCCATTAACTAAAGTAGCATCAGCATGGATAGACTATATCAATAACCTAAAAGGTTAGGTCCAACGATGGAAAAGTCAAGCTCAATTGATTTGCTAAGATTTATGCACTGTTCTCAAGTAGATAATTTACCGTGAACCCAACCCTGGCAGATGGGGGCAACGTTTTTGGATAGTCTTGCATCATACATTCAAGTCGAGTTGAGGACTTGAATGAAGTTTTGCTGGCATCCTTATATCTGCAGTAAGGAAATATATTAATATAGCATTGAAAATTGAAGCATGCTACAGCAAAGTGTTACAAACAATAAGGGAAAACCCTAAAAAAAAAAAAAAAAAAAAAAAAAAAAAACTTTCAAGTTGTGTACTTCACTCTTAATCCACCACAACTGTTAAAAAATGGACTGAAAATGCCAAGCTTCCTGATTCCAGAATAGTCCTAAAATAACCAGATAGTGACCCGTGTCCTTTTCCATCCACTTTTTTAACAATTGTGATGGAATAGAAGTAAAGTGCACAACTCAACATTTATGTAGACATAGGTCAAATACAGGGAGGTTTTTAGACATTTCCCACATAAATAGTAAAGTACAGAATTAGAAAGAAGAATTACTTTGGGTTAACAAACTCCTGTATGGCACCTCCTGTTTTTGAGAGCTCTTCAATGTAAGGACCAAGTTCTAAAATCAACTGTTAGAATAAGATGTCACTATGCAATCATGGTATAATCATGGCACGGTTCAACTAAATAATAATAATAATAATAATTCAGTTACAATTATAACTAAACCATGGTTATAACAGCCTGATATTTCTAGTATTTCAAACATCATTATGAATTAAAAGCTCACACCATGTGATGTGTGAGAGCAATGCAGATAAGAATAATAAATCATCCCAACAATTTAATTGAAAAGGTAAGTTGCATGAGAGGGAAGAGGATGTTGAAGTATGAAAAAGAGGGTTACTTGGTTAATATTTCCTGGAAATGGGGAGTAGCCAGTCTCACAATTTACGTCACCATCAGGGTATCCACTTGCTCTGAGAAGAGGATCTAGCTGATTGTATTCCACATTTATCACCATAGACCTACCTGATTATGTATTCAAATTAATCCTCAAATGCTAAAAATATGAATCCAGGAAAATTCATAAAAAGTGGCATTGATATAATGAAGTCAAGATAGAGATACATTATTTATATAATATTAATACATTTGAATAAACTATCAAGCATGGAAAAGTATAAGAATATCACTTTAAAAGTCTCGTTAAATGGTAAAAATACATGGCAACTTATTATTTTAAGTTTGATCTCACTCCAAATACTTTTCTCAAACTAAAAGATATCTCCCGCTAACCACTGAATTGAATTTGGTAGCATTTTCAATTCTCAGAAGACAAATAAAAAGAGGCGCACACACAAACATTCAAAGAGACAGCAAGTGGGATGAAAAAGCTGTAAAAAATATTTAGCTTTCACTAACAGATCGACAATGTGAATTGTATTAGTTCAAGTTATAACTATGTGTTTGAACATTTACCTGGAAGATCAGCATCAAATTGTTTGAACATTATGAACACCTATGTGTTATCAAAGTAGGTACTAATACCCATATTAACTTATAACTTTTGTTTGTATAACAGTTGGTTTAAGATTTCCTAATAATCCACAATATTTACAATTTTTTTTTATGAATCATTAAAAAATACAAGCAGTTTACTTGACCAGCCCTACATCAATATCAGTGGATGAATTTCAATTATATAAACCATCTTGCCCTCATAACTATTATTGTCTAACATCTACCCATTAATTATGATAAATACTAACATATTCATAAAATTTACAGTTTCAAATTATTTTACAGAAGAAAGAAGTTATATTCCACTGTGAAATACACCAATAGCAAGTATATTATCCTCACCCACATTAACATATAGCACAGAATCAGCATTATTTTCTTTATTTGTGAGGGATGAAACAATTATTAGCTTACCATCAGAGTGAGTGAGTCTGGTAATTCCACCAATAGCTTCTTTTGCTTTCCGAGGTACTGCAAGAGAGTTAACATGGTACTGTTTGGCAGCACTGACGCCCAGTGCTGATGGAATTGCCTGCATCCTCAAATTAGTAGGCAATGAATACTTTAAAAATATTAATGGGCAAACCAGAAACGTGTGTCTGAAAGTATGAAAATGCAAAAATAACTAACCTTGAAGAGAAGCCCATTTGTATCTTGAAAAAATAGAACCCATTTCAACCCAGTTTCATACCTAACAAATGTAAACCGTTGTATAAAAATTATAAATATATATATATATATATATTTTATGATCAAAGTACATAAGTGAAAGACAAAGATTCCTTTGCACTTCTAATTTCTTGGATTTCTAGAATACAATCCCGTCATACAAGTTTTTTGTTGTGCACAAATATATTCTGAATATTAAAATTACTTGGAAACATGTAGTGAAAAGATTTATCAAATGTCTACAACTTAGAAAAATGAAATTGACTACACAAACTGATCCTAAAAGATAAGTAAACTGTTTGAGACATACCATACTTTCAGAATGCCACTTGAATAAAGAAGCGCATGCACATCACCATGTCCATGAGGTTTTGTCTACCCAAAGAGAAATGGTCAATGGATTGCACTTAGTTTGAAAATCTAATTATGAGGTTAATAGAATGCATCTCATTCATTTCTTTTTGCTAAGTAAGCTTCCTGGTCACACAATCATACTGTTACCCTGCAAGACTGAACAAGAAGTCAACAATACCTGAATTTTGTACTTGTTTTGTGGTTCCAATGCAAGCCTGGCATCATTATTTTCTAAGCATGCAACTTTTTCCTGAATAACATACAAAGTTAAGAATTATTCAAAAAAGGATTAAGTTAAAATTTTGTCCCTACACCTAACACTATTAATCCTTATATGAAAAAAACTCTACATTTTAGTTCCAACATTAAAAAACATTTACAAATTGATCCCTGCAGTTTGTCAAAGTTTTAACAGTATTAGATTTAGTCCCTATACTTGACACCATTTTTTGTTTCTCATTTTGGTTCCTATAGGAAAAAAATCCTAATACCGTTATAACTTTAATAAATGATAGGGACTAATTTGTAAACAATGTAAAGAACAAAATGTAGACTTTTTCATGTAGGGACTAGACCGGGAAACAGTGTTTGATACAGGGAATAAATTTACAATTTCACCATTTAAATATTAAATCGAAATTGAATTTTTCAAGACATACCTGCTTTAAAAGTGTTACTTGGGTGGGTTGTAAACCAAAATAAGAATTTGATTCTAATAGCTCTAAAGTACGTCCATGGGTGTCATCAGATGTCATAATAACAAGAGGAATCTGTGTCTGGGATTCACCTAAAAGTTGAAAACACAACCATTACTTCAAGGGACTTTCAAATATGGTAGTTAACATTAATAACTACAAGAGAGTGGGCTATTGTTTGAAAGAGTGGCAGAAGAAAAAGAAAGTCAGGGTGTAATTTACCACAAAATGCTTACAGCAGAAAAAAAAATTAAGAAAAATTTACCACAATGTTTTCTAGGAAACTATTTTCTACTGGGAACGTTTTCCAAAAAACAAGTCATTTTTTTATAGTTTTAAGCACAAAAAAAGTTACTTTCATCAAAACAAATGAACTCAGCCTCTTAAACATTGGGTATAATTTAAACATGCTATCTATTTCCTGTATAAAGATTTACATGCACAAGTTTATCAATGTTTCATTTTGTTTTACCACATAAGTAACCAAATCACGAGAATGAGCATGACTCTTATTTTTATATAGCAAAAGCGCAACTGATACTAACCTTGTGAGCTGGCTTCTTGAAGAGCCAATATAGATTCAATGTAATGTTGTACGAAACATGTTCCAGTAGTGGTTTCTGCAGGAAGAGCAATCTGCAAGAGGCAGAAGCTACAATTAAGAACAGGAATTAATCCCTTGACATACTGGAACTGTCCACACACACAAACACCACAAACCCTTTACATTGTATCAGAAACAGGGCCAAGACTATTAAAAGGCATGAAACATCCATTAGTAAGAAGTTTCCATAGCCACAGAGGCACACACAATGAAAATGATACCCAACTGTAATAAGAAAAAAATGCAGCAAAGACTCCATCAGTCCTTATATCATAGATTAGACTTTTTAAGAGTTTTCTGCCAATTGCAAATGGGTGTTGCGCCTGTTGGCACAAGTGATCAAGGATCTAGAGTTAACTCTCATTCTCCCCATGAATGTGGGTTCAATTCTCTCTAAAGCCATGAAAATCCAATTTGGTGGACAACCCTCTTCAGGAAAATCCCTTGGAGCCTAAGGGCTAATTGAGTAACTGTGACTTGGTAAAAGAAAAACTGCTTGCTGTCTAGGCATGTAAAGTAATCCTTTGGGTAGGCTGTGCAACCCCAACATGCCACTGGGCCCTAGTACTGGGGGTGCCTCGGCCTCCTCAATCTACTACGATTATTCTGTTATAGGTGTAATAAAAACCACTAGAACAAGCATTCCTCTAACCTGAGTATATATCTAGATTACACACAATAGCAGAGCAACAAAATGACGAGATGACACAGATCGACAAGGCATACTTTAATCCCACTGTATCCTAAACGCTCGCCAAGACCACCGGCAACAAGAACAAACGCAGCTTTCCGAGCTTCAAGTACACCTGCTTCCTCAAATTTGACGAAGCTCTCATCACCAAACGCCAAAGTCTCACCCGTTGGAACCTGGAAAATGATTACCACACAGTCTCATGCATTACTCAATGGCTAAATCGAGAATTCGAATTTTATTGCAGTGGCATAAAGTTATACATTACATGTGCAATGTCGAAAATATAAGCATATAAAAAACACGTTTGTCAAGACTTACGGAAGGTGTGAAGCCGTCGAAAGGGTTTCTGCCAGCCTTAGAATCAGCCAAGAGCCGTTTAGCGTTTTTGATGTATGATTCCAGACCACCAGGGTAACTCGAATCGAGTCGAGTCAACTAATGAAAAATGCAGCGTCGTTTAGGAATACAAGGAAGGAAAGAACAGATCTATGTATTTGAATTGAGCGAATGAATAAAACAAAACCTGGTCTAAGACCGCTTTCTTGTGGTCGTCGTCGACGCCGGGAGCTGGCCAATGGCGAAACAGGTGCTCTTGGCCGTTATCCAATAGCACCTTCACAAGCTCTTGCTGAGAGAGTCACCGAATCAAAATCAAAATCAGAATCCAGAAGAGTTCGTTGAAATTCGAAAGAGAGAGAGAGAGAGAGAGAGAGAGAGAGAGGAAGGGAACCTGTTGAGGCGACAGAAGGTTGAAGTTGTCGCCGAGGGAGGAAGCCATGGAAATGGAATCGCTGGAGAAGAGAGTGGAAGTGGAAGGTGGTGGTGGGGTGAAGACAGAAGAACATGAAAAATAAATGCAAATTCTGTTGTTTGTTATTTTTTAGGATTATGATTTTATGTTTATTAACTGGTGAACCGGGGGTGCCTGTGATTTTGTGGATCTGAGTCCGATACAACAACACGTCAACTTCACTTCTGACCGGAAGGCACGGGTCACGCTCAGTTAGTTAATGGTGTTGAATCATCTAATTTAAATTTTAAATTATTATTAAGATTTGGTAAATTATTATAATTTTTTTATTATATTTAAATAGAAATTAAAATTAAATTAATTTATTATTATTTCATATTATTATTATAAGACTGTTGAAATGTTATTATATATATAAAAATCTTATATTGAGAAAAAAATGAATGAACAAAATCAATGAAAAATTATTATTTTAATATATATATACTTTTTAACAAATGGGACCCACATTCTACATCACGTGATACCACCACGGCTCTTTTTTCTCATACTGATACTACTATTATTAACATGATGATATTTAGTAGTTTTAAAAACGAAAAATTTAACCACAATCGTCGCCACCGTCAGACCCAATCCCAACACCGTCGTCGCCGCCGCCGCAGGTTGCACCACCAGGTTCCTAACAACCACCGTCGCAAGCGAGACTCACGGAGTGACGCTAGAGGGATTTATTCTACATTTTGTCGCTGTGGGTATTTGCTAGCAGCTATAGCTGCGTGAATCATTACTCCTCTTTTACCCTTATTTTTCCAGTGAATAATTATTAGGAAAAAAAAGAAACTTTCAAGTAGAATTACTAAAATTAGCCTTTTTACTTATAAAAATAGGAACTCTTGAAAATATACGAACTAGTCTGTATATTGTACTACATTATTATATTTTATTTGTGCCTGTAAAAATGTCAATACTTTATCAAATTCTATAATTAACCTTTTATAGTATAAATTAAATTAATTGTAAACAAATTAAACTAATTAATACACAGCAAGTGGACAAATTTGCATTTGACATTTAATCATATTATAACTCAATTCTAGTTTACAATATATATACAAATTAAAAATCGTATGTTATTTTGAGGTGCTTAATACATATATAAAATTAATATAAAAGATAAGATATGAAATTTTTAAAGATTTTAATAGGAATCAAGTCATGTAATTTAATTAGCGATCCACTACTAATTTGATTATCAACATTCTCCAACAATCTTTTTATTTAATTTTAAATATTTTTTCTAGTAACAAGTACACAAGTTATTTAAATTAGGCCTAACTACTATCTATCTCCTTTAACACAAACAACTAATTATAATTAAAATTTGTTAAAATAGAAAAGACATAATATTTTTAATTCTCTATTTTCTATTTTTATTTCTTCTCTTTATTTTTATCTTCCCAGTTTAAACATAAAGCTCTTTTTTTTTTCCTTCAATAAAACTTTATAGACATAAAGCTATCGCTCTTTTTTCTTTAACAAAGTAGTAAAATGCATTTTCCTCATAATAAAAAAAGGGTAGTAAAATGCAGAATGTTTGTGCACCATGTCAATTATCAAAATTTCCGTGTACGCAAAACTATCCTGATTTCTGAATAATAACTTTGATCACGTAGACAACTCATAACTGTATAGTTTCTTAATTAAGTACTGCAATGGTCAATTGTGTCATCTTTCTCAACTAGATTAGCAGACTGGTGTAAAAGTGGGGAGTTTCTTAATCTAAAAAATTGAAAACTGAAATAGACCGAACATAGAATTTTTATTATATTAGATAAATTTTAAAAAGTGATTTAATTCAATTTAAATCAAATCTTCTGTATATATAAATTGGAATATTTATTTTAAATTTGAGTTTCTTTAAGAGTTATTCTTCCATTTTGAATGAAAATATCAATCTAAAAAACCATTCTTGTGTGTGTGTGACAGAAAAACAAAATATAATATGTGAAAAAAATATTAAGTCTAAAAGTATAAACCAAATATTCCATAGTGCATACAAAGGTTTTTTGTATGTGTGTGACAGAAAAACACTTTAGTGAAGTGAACCAGCTAAAAAGAGGAAAGATTTTCTCATGCCTTTTTTTCCGCAGATACGCACAACTTTTTTAATAATCTTTATTCTTTACTTACATGGAAAGGTGCCATTAGACTCGAAAGGTCCTCAAGAAAGAAAGAAATTCAATTATTCTTTAATTATTATTCTGCGTGCTTTTTTTTTTTATTATTCTGATGAAGAAATTCTAAAGCTGGAAATTAATTAAGAAACAAATGGGGTTCTCCACCCCACTTTTCACCGTACCCTGACTCCTCATATTTGTGTTGGTTTAATGGTATGAGAATATGAGATAGTATATATACCTCACAGTTTTTTATACAAAGCTAAAAGTAGAGTTATTTTAATTTACATAAACAAACAGTAAAGATGATAAAAAGGGAAATAATACTAAAATATCTCATTTTATTCATTGATTGATTTCCTCACATACCCTTAATTATACTAATCAATACATATTATTTATTCATGCGTCGACATCTCATTATTTAAAATAAAAATTATAATTCATAATACAAATATCTAATTATATTTTATATAATCTTTTAACGATTTAATTTTAAGAGTATATTTGAACCCATCCTAACAGTTTTTTAAAGGAGGGAAAACAACATTAAAACCAGAAGCAAGGAAAGTGGATCGATGTGATGGTAATCAATCATTATGGAGTGACTTAAAGCTTGGTAGCAGGAGATCTATTTTATATTTTCATTTTACCTATAATGTTTACTAGATGCATATGGATATAGTTTCTAGGCAAACATTGTTCTTTCATTTGCTGAACATTCCACTTCAAAAGGCTAACACCTAACTTATTTGCTATTACACCGGAGGTCCGGAGCCTTGTGCACTTGACAAGAGAGTAAAATATATCGGAATTATTGGCATTGACAATGCTACAAGCTTCAGCTTTTAACATAGCATTCCTTGAATAAAATGATCCACTTTGTGGATATTATTATGAGTTTTGGGCCCATAAATGTTCGTAGAAATCGTTATGCAGCAAGATCAATTACTGGAATTATGCTATATATTTAGAAGCAAAAAGAGTCCTGTAAATCTGAGCGGCAGCTAAGTTTATCACTGTTAATTCTATCCATGAATTTTGATCTTTGGCATTATTTGTTTGAACTCTTTTTTATAAAGGAAATAAGATATAAATACTTTGTTTCTAGAATATTTTTATATTCCCAGTGGCCATGTAGAATTCAGTCAAGTGACTTAAATTAAGATTTGGTCAATCTGTACTTCTCTATTTTGCGCAACCATATAATGATCTTGCAATTAATCTAGCATTAAAGTTTTTTCATTTGTATTTGTGGTCAAACATAAAATCATATGCCTTTATTCTCTATGAATACCCAGATAAGGGACTAAAAATTCACGATTTTAATTTAAATATAAGGAATAAAATTGAAATAAATTTAAAGAAAAACTAATTGCAAAATAATCATATTTTCAAATATTAAAAACATATTTAAACTCTAAAATAATTATATATGTTTAATAATGCCATACCTATACCGCATGATAAATGATGTTATAAATTTGTACCAAAAGTAAAATGCATAAAAATTAAATGACTAAAATTTTAAGATAGCATATTAACATCCATGTTAGAAGAGGTGATTAAACTAGTTTAGAAACATAAGCGAGGAACAGAAGCTATATTACGGTCTGTAAGAATACTCTGTATCTATAACTGTATTTAGGTTTGCATTAGTTTACTCAACTCCAAAAAATGTCTAATGTTGGACTAGAGATTTTTACAATTTACAAAACAATCATATGCAAACCACCAATGATTACTCACTTTTTATTGGTGTGTTTCACAAATCATTTCTCAATTGCATCTTCAGGTTGGATATCATTGTTGTTGAACATGATCCTTGGCTTGCCCATGCTGAAATTCAGAACCCTTGCATTCATGTTATACTTGATTACCCCATCGTATAACATCTTTCTTATATAGTGCTCTATGTCTGAACCAATCAGGCGAAGTGTGTATTCTGTCAATGGAGCACCCTGCTTTGCATCATCACAGGTTAGTATTTCAACACACAAAACTATCTTAAGAACATATAAAAAATCTAATGCGTTTTTTTTTTTTTTGCCATAGCTTGTTGGATTACCATTTAGACTCGTGAGTAGAATTTTTAGAAACTGTCAACCAAAGCCCAATATACATCAATTTTATTTTATATATTTTTCTAGAGTTTCATTTTTATAATGATAACTATTGAGATTTATATATTGCCAACTCATTAGACATCAATCTAGATAAGACTAGTAATTATTACAAGAGTCGAAAATTTTAATATATACCATAAATTATTATTAGATGATACTGTAAAAAAAAATTACACGATTAGGAGATTTTATTTAAATTCTTTTTTATCGTTAATTAAATTCTTTGTTTATCTCTCTTCAGAATTTCAGGCTTCTAACTAATTTTGCTTGCGGAAGATTTTAAATTGCGATCATGATCTTGGTTTCATCACTTTTTTTTTATTTATATTGTGAAAAACTCTGGCCAATATTGGTCACAGCATCGGTATCACAAACAAACATCTTAAAAACATTGATGCTACAACCAAAAATCAGATGATTTTAAAACCTTGGTTGTAATTGTAAGCTATGAAGCATGGATACTCTGGAAAAAAAAAATCAACGTATTGGATACACGTATGATATTAATACTTTGGCCATACACGTCTGATATTAATACTTTGAGAATATTCAATTTTGTGTATCAATTTAATCAAATATTTTTAAAGGATATTTTTGTAAATTTTAAAAAAAGGTGTTCTAGATAAAATGAAGTATATTCTTCCTCCATATCCATACACTAGTCGAAATATTTATTAATTTTGTATGGATAATCTATTATTTGTGTTTATGATTTTTCTTTTATTATACTTTATTAATATGAAATACACTATATATAAAAAAATATTATTTAATATTAAGACATATCAAGAACGTATCGAAATATTAGTATTTTTTGAAATAACGTATCGACGTCCCGTATCGAGAACATATAAAAAACGCCGTGTTGGTATCGGTGTTTCATAGATTGTTAGTAACACCAATTAATCTAAGACATGTCAAAAGAAAAATATGTTAGATTGTGTTTAAGGAAAGTACTACCTCGTAGTGATCAACAAGCTCCTGGAAGTAAGAATAGACCATGTTGCAAGTCTCAGGATTCCACACAAACTCATCAGTGGGATCAAGAATAAGGGTGAGCTTATCCATCTGGGTTTGATCAAACTCACAAGTCACCGGATCGATATACGCTGCATAGATCCTCACATGGCGAGTGGCGCAGCTCAGCCACTGCCCTCCATATTCCCTCAACATGTTCTTGCTCTTCACATTCAACTGAGGTTCCACTGGCCTTGGAGTTGTTCCTTTTGGCTTTGGTGTTTGAGTTTGCACTTGTTCTTGCTCCTTCTCCTCTTCTACTACCTTCACGCTCTCTGCTTCCTGAACATCGCTTTGTTGTTGAGCAGAGACGAACAATGCTCTCCGGTTTCTCGCTTCTCTTCTTCTTCCTCCACTCCAGCCTAGCATGGATAATTTGGTGGAAACCATGTAGGAGCAACTTGTGGTCATGACTAAAGGCTGTGGTAGTAGTAGCTAAGGTTTGTTTTTTTTGGTGGTTGCTTTAATAGAATAGAATAGCCAAGACTTACAAGAGGGTGTTATTATTATTAGTTTGCCAGTAGCTTGGGACCTTCTACTATGGATAAGATTTCTTATATAATAACTAGAGGGAATTTTTTGTGGTCTGCGAAGAAAGAAAAGTTTCTAAATTGATACGCCATTTCCAATTTTAATCATGTACGTACATTCTTTGTTTATAACAATTTTTTGTTACATATATACGGTGAGTGCATTCTATCCAATACGTTTTTTCTTTTTTTTTTTTTTTTTTACCTAATCAATGGGTGAAGGTCGCAGGAAGTCATTATGTACTCCGTAGGCCCTAAACAAAAAGAATTTACATCTTAATTTTATTTTATCATCACGTTATTGCTATAGAATATTCAATAATTTTATTCATAATTAGACTAACTTTTATTGATTAACCATCTTTAATAGATTTAATTTTTCTTAATTAATTACATTTTTTTCATCCATAAGATTTAAATTCAAAAATTTTATTTAAAAAAATTAAATCTAATAATATTTGAACCAACGATATGGTGATATCGTAAAAATTACTTTAAAAGTACACTTAGGTTACATTGTCATTTTGCCTTCGCTGCAGCTTAAATTAACCTTTATATACTTGCATTCTCTCCTGTATTTTCCCTATATTTGCCACCAACTTTACTAGCCTTTTACTACCGAACTTGTGCAAATTTAGCTTAATATAACTCGAGCATATTCATCAAATCAAAATTTTAAAATATACATGATTCAGTGGCGCGCCCTGACACAAGATATTGCAAGTGGAAGAACCGCCTAAGGTTAATTATTTTCATATATTTAATAATAGTGGAGTTGCCTACAATGTTGCAAGAAATTTAAGAACTTCATTTTTTTATCTACTTGTATAGTGGTTTTTAGGAATTTAAAATGAGTCATAACTATCTTAAAATTATTGAGAACAGTAAAAAAAAAACACTGCTAATTTATATATATATATATATATATATATATATATATATATATAAAAGAAGGGGCCGTATATAGAAAAGACGATATAGGTACCGGTGGTACCAATCCACGTAACATCAGCTGAAATAGGATCGGCAAGCCCCCAAACAACCCTATGTTATATTCTCTAGCCCCGTACAAAAGTTTGAGTCTACATACGACGGAGGATAGGGTACGAAAGGTAAACTCCTTCGTAAGTTACGTAGCATATCTCGTTGGATCGAAATCATGAAGTAGATCTCGGTTTTGGAAACTATCTCGAAAATCATGCAACTATTAAATTTTTTTCCGTTTTTCCATTTTCAAAGTTAAATGTACACGTTGGGAATTGTGTACTATTAAATGGTTGAAATTGGTTTATAGTTTGAACGCTTTGTTCAAGGTTAATTGTGTTTTGTTGATAAGCAATAATATTGAATACTAATAAATACAGTACAATGACTTTAATTAAATAAATACTGCATTTTTTAGTTTTTTTATACCAAATATTCCTTAGTGTCTTAAATATAGTGATTAAAAAATTTAAAATAAAAATATCTTTATTAAAAGATAAAAAATTATATTGTTTTTTATAATTTGTTACATTCTCGTATAATTTATACAATAAATATTTTCTTTAATTTCTTAATCAATATTCTAAAATTATTGGTTAGTAAAATTCTCTTTTTTATGGTGTTCGTAGTTGTGCACTCTTCCTTTCCAATTATATGATATTTAAGGTTAATATAAACTGTTCTTAATTTTTTAAAGTTTTCATATAATTTGCATAATAAATATTTTTCTCTTTAATTTTTTAACTAATATTGTAAAAACACTAATTAATAAAAAAGATAGAAGTATACAACAATAAAACTCAATTCAAGGACCAATATCACTGAAGATTCCTAATAAACAAATTATATTAGTATTTCTTGAGTTTTTTTTTTTTTTTAATTTTATTAAATATTATCAATTTTATGTTCATAAATCTTACCTCTTAGTTAACATGCACTCATGAAACGGATTAAAAATAGTAATTTTTAATTGTTACTGGCTCAATTTTTTATCCTCGTTCAATTTTGTGATTTTGGTTTGTTCTTAACTTGATTAGATCCCTAGTGTCAAGTTTTTCCCGTATTAAGTATAGGAACTTGGTTTATCTCATGCTCATTTTTTGGTTCATTCTCCCATTTTTTGTTAAGTCTTAACAAGTTGTGGGCTCAAATTTTGATCCTTGATCAATTGCATGATTTTAGTTCATTCTTGGATTTGCTAAGTCCTCAGTATTAAATTTTTTTTCCTATGTTAGGTTTTGAGACTTGATTTGTCTTATGCTCAATTTTGATTCAATGATTTATACTATAAGTCTATTTACAATACATGTTTATTATAAAATTATAATATAATTAAATTTTGAGATAAAAAAGTATTATAACATAATTTATTTATTACTATTGATGACTTATTTAAAAATATATTTTAAAAAATATTAGCAAAAAATAGAAAACAATATATTAAAGAAGATAAGAAATTGACAAAATCTATAAAATGAAGATTAAATTAAAGCATAATACTTTATAACATATATAGTAAAAAAAAATAGAACATTAAATTGGTTGACTAGAAAGTGTAGGACGATGAGGACTTCTATTTTTTTAATGGCCTACTACTCTCTCGCTCTCGATAGAGCAATGTTTTGGTGCACGATGTACTAGAGTAAAACATAAAAAAAAAAAAAAAATCAGTTAAGAAAGATTTTGATTGTGGGCGATCCTCCTAACCAAAATTTTTAAATGTTTTTTTTTTTTTATGTTTTCATATGAACGTAATAAAAATAAAGAATATAAATAAGGACAAATTAATTATAGGTAGTATTTAAAAACGTGTAATTACACATAATAATAATTTAATGTTTTATTTTTTGTTTTATGAAATTGTTAAACATTTTATGATAAATCATTTTAAATATTTTGACAATGCTAGTCCAATGAAAATTTGATGTTTTAGTTGTCAATTTTCTGGTATAATATATACACACACAACGCTATTTTAAATTATTTTTGTATTCCTTTATTTTACTCGGTAATTTTGTGGATCATTTCTACATAATTTTTCTAGTAACCATCAATAACGTATGGATAAAATGTGTAAACCTAATAGACTTAGATATTAAACCTATTAAAAATTCAAGGATCAAATTGATCATAATTCATAAATTACCGAACAATATAATTTATTTTATTCAATATTTAATTTTTTATAACTATGTTTTTCCTCTTCTTTGCAAACATCTCTTATTTATCTAGTGTAACAAGTTACTCTATCATCAATAACACAACATTAAGGTTAATAATATTGCATATTTTGCATAACTCGATACAAATACTGTTGCAGAAAGAAAGATTATGTGTGAAGAACTTAAAAGGCAACAGACATTCAGTGAAATAAAAGAAACCGAGGGACGAAATTACTATAACCTTGTTAAAATGCAGAGCTATCCTTATGCTCTAAGTACAACTTCATCTTTTTATCAATACACATTACAAAACTCGATCGAATTGAGATCATGGACAAAAATAGAATGAAAGGGGTAACTAGCCTAACAACTTATAAGGCCTAGTTTCCTCATTATTAAGGAAAGGAGGAGGGCACACCCAAACAACCTCTCATCCTAAATCCATTTTAAACCCATAGAAGATGCCAATGTTAATGGAAGAGGCACAAGAAAACTGTATCTACAAGAGAGATTAAGGTCTAAGGGTTGAGCTTCTTCTAGCGATTTGCTAGCATTTTGCTCAGTCAAAGCTTGATGGACGGCTCCACCGGCCTCTCAAGTAGTCCTCCAAAGTGAGACCCTGCTCAACACTGCCCATGGAGAGCGAGTCATCCTCCACATCAAGCAGTGCAAGATTTATATGTGACTGTAGATTACTAGGTGGACACGCTTCATCGTCAAGCATTTCTGGTGCGTCCAAAGCATTCACTTGTAACCTTGCCCACTTGATTGCCTCGGCGTTACCTTGAAGGAGCTTCGAGATCTGTGGTCCAATAGAATATCCATGAGATTTTCAATAAAGGACTAATGTGGAGAATGAGAATATTTCTATGGTGATCAAACAAGAAGATAAAGTTAAGGGCTGCACTATAGAGGTCAGGTATCACATGATTTAGGATAAGCAAAACGCAAAAAGTCCGTCCATTGTCCAGGAAATTACACTCCATATGCAACAAAGGCGTCTATTATTTGATGATATGGTGCACACAATTTGCAATAAAGTCAAAAGTGGACCACTTACAAGGCTCATTTGAGGCCTAGCCCTTGGAGCACGTTTTATACAGAGAGTGGCTGCCAATACCATCTTTTCCATCTCCTCATGATCATAATTATCACCCAAACTAGGATCTAACAATTGCAACACCTTTCCACTATTTAGAATTGGACTTGCCTGCGAAAGTGTGTTTCTATTATAATTTTCACAATACATGTGATTAGGAAATCAGAAGTAAACGAGGAGATGCCAGAGCATAGGACTATACAGAAACATACCCACATAACAAGACTCTCTTGGCCTTTTGGATAATCACGGCTTATGGGCTTTCTCCCTGAAAGAAGCTCAAGGAGCACAACACCGAATGCATAGACATCAATCTTATCATTTACTTTGCCGTACATGAAGTATTCAGGAGCCAAGTAACTGCATAAATGAGTGCAATACATAATTTAGGACCATTTCAAATACACTTCCCTCTGCAGCATGTACTTATAAAGGGGATGGTACAGTTATGCAGGGTTTAAAAGTACAAACCCAAAGGTTCCAGCAACATCTGTGCAAGTTATATGTGATGAAAATGTTGATGCCCATTTTGCCAGTCCAAAATCACAGAGCTAAAGAAAATCAAGCAGAACATTAGCATCAATAAATAAATATTATGCAAAATTAAAAGTCATTCAATCAAAAGATAAATACCTGGGGTTCAAAATCCTCAGATAATAATACATTTGATGACTTTACATCCCGATGGATCACAGGTTGATCATCTTTAGAATGCAGATAATCTAAAGCCTCAGCAACACCTACTGCTACCTTATATCTCTCGGGCCAACCAAACACAAATGAATTTTTCTTATTACCTATTTTGGCATGAAATAAAAGGAAGTAAATAAACAGTTACCAAACCACTTAGAAAAACAAAAAAGGGATATAGTAATGTATATTTGTGTACCATGAAGGTTCTCTTCAAGGCTTCCTCTTGATAAGAAATCATAAACCAGAAGAAGTTTGCCATTCTCAAAGCAGAACCCCAGGAGGGAAATAATGTTTTTGTGATGCAAGGTAGTGATAATTTCTATTTCCAGAAGAAATTCCGACAACACATCATCAGAAGGCTTTAGGATCTTGACGGCAAGTTCCTTGCCATCAGGAAGGCAGCCTCTATAAACCTGACTGCTTCCTCCTTTCCCGATCAAGTTTTCTAAAATCAGATTGGTAACCACATTAAAAGATACTAAAAATAAACCAGTTTGATAAATTGAACTCAGTCAAACTAACACTAGGAAACAAACCAAGCAAGAAATTCGATGTGGCCGATACAAGTTCTTGGTACTCAAACAATCGGCAAGTTGATGAGTATTTCTCATGAAGACCCTCCAATTCTTTAGGAATGTTTCCTGACTTGCGTTCGGGTGAAGAAGCGGTCCCTAATTCAGCATCTACCGGAACAAGAGCGCCGCTTTTACTATCTAAAGCCGCAGGCTGATCTTGACCTTGATCAAAAAACTTAGATTTTTCATCACGATCTACAGCATATGAAAGGTTTCTAGAAGGCAACCTCATTGCCCACTGGACCACAGAGATCTGCGGGTGAATTCTTCGGTGTAGTAGTGGCCAACCTGGTTTCAATTCCGTTTTTGCTGCAACAGTGGGTTGCACAGGCACTATAGCCAAAGAATTCTCTCTACCCTCATCACCAGAAACTCCTTCTGCAGATTGGTAGAAAGAAGGGTCTGGCAATGCCAGGGTTGTGCCACAAATTGAACAGCTCGGATTTCTAACAGTTTCTTTAGATTCCAGAAAAAACTTCGCTAAACTGTGATCCGAAATCGGGCCAGTTTTCTTCTCATCGGCATCCATCCCTGAACTGTCATCACTTAGAACTTTTCTGTTCTTACCGAGTGTCCAATGAATTGAACCTATCAAACCATTTCTGTTATGACGATCAATCCCTGCAAAAAAAAAAAAAAAACTCAATGACTGATAATACCACTATGTCCATGAGATTCACAACAATCAAAACTAAGAACAATAAGAAACCTTGTAACTCTGCAACACTCGGCGGCGAGCTGTCACGCTTGAACACAACTTTCCCATTGTTGACAGCAAGAACACAACAATCCTTGGATAACTTTTTAGCGCAGTGCTTAGCTACTACGGTAGATGACCGGATTTTATGCAGGCCATGAGTAGTTCCAACCACAACATGAGTTGCGGAATAACCATTCGCTTCACGAACCAAAGTTTTCTTCACTGACGAACCACGGCAAATTTTGAGCTTGAGATCCACCTAACCAAAACCAAAAAAACTTAGAATTAAAAAAAAAAAAACCAATTCCGTAAACTTAAGATTATGTTTTTTCCTCTTTGGTTTCCAATAGGAAGAAAAAAGGTTTTCAAATTAAGGTCCTGCATTTCCGTACCAATTTGAAGACAACAAATGAATTTGCATATCCCGTTATAGTAATTGAAAAATAAAATTCAAAAACAAAGATGGTGTAAAATCAAACCTGTTTTAAATTGCAGAATCCTTTATAAGCAGCAAGAACAGAGTCAAACGCCTTGACAAGCGAAAGCAGGGACGATTTCCCGTCTCCATTCACGGTTTCTACGCAACCCCATTTCACCAATCAACCTCCACATTAAAAAAACAAAAACCCAAAAGAAAGAAAAAAAGTATAAATTCCTCTCCTACCATTGTTCCCAAGAACATGCAGAGCAACCACGGTATCACCAGGGTGTGCAACTTTGACCAAAGCCCATGTGAGCAATTCCTTGCTGGGGGAGTCCATCTTCAGCCCCACCACCACCGTGCGGCCACCGGAGCCGCCGGGACCGGTTTGCAGCATTTTGACGACGTTAATGAGACAATCAGAGTGATGCCGTTTTGTGTTGTCGCAGACAGAGAGCGCGAGAGAGTGAGTAGTACTAAAGAAGAACTTAAGTGAGAGTGTTGTTTTGTTGTGAATTGTGATATGAATATGATTATGATGATATACTACTATGCAGCCACGACTTTGGTTTGGTTTGGAAGTACTAGGTTGGTTCGGTTTAACCGTCGTTTGTTCGTTCGGTTTGATATTGAAGCTCCCACCCACGCCAAACTATGAAGGATCTCACTTCAACAATAACTTTTCAGTTAAAACTATTATTATTATTATTTATTATTATTATTAATGTGTTACTTTTTAAACAAGATACTTATTACTTACCAACTTGAATGCCCTACAGTTTTGACCACTGGACCCGACCTTCTTCTCCGTGTGCAACACATTGGACCTCAAACTTATGTATTTTTTAATGATGTTATGTTCTTATTTTATGTCCTCTTATAAAGTTTGTTGCCTTTCCTTTCAACTACCGTTTACCTTATTAGAATTTTATTTTTATTTATGAAAATCGAAAATGTAAAATTTGTAACAATTCAGACACCTTTACCCAACTACCTTTTTAGAAATTGAATAAATTGTACAAATATTCTACTTTTGTGAAATTATACAAACTTTTTATAAAAAAAATAATATTTACAGTATTTTTGTGTGCGTGTAATCTCACAAAATATTATAAATGTCAGTATAATTTACTCTGATAAATTAGTTGAAGGGGAATCCACTTTTTCTCGAATTAGAATTTGTAATCTAATGCATAAAAAATTATTGGTTGTTTTTTATCCAGCTTTTTTAAGAGATATTTCAACTGAAGATAACAATTAAGTCAAGTTATTCGAATCTTTAATCAGTAATTTTTAATTTCAAACTTAAATATGTAACTGTTAACTATTGATTTTTAATATATATATATATATATATATAATTTAAAATAATTATCTTAAATTAGAGCTTTTTTATCTATTATTTTCCAACAAGATCAGTTTTAGTTATTTTTTCTTTTAACAAGAGTGTTGAAAGAAATTTTTTCCAATTGTTTATTTCTTTCAATCTATCATTTTTAATATCTTTAGTTTTAATTTGAATTTAATATAATTTTAAAATATTAATAATTAAAACAACATTATATTATGATATAAATTATTCATCATAAATTTAAAATATAATTGTATATTTAAAAATACTTATTTGTTATAAATTTTAATTATATAAAATAAATATTTATTAATATACAGAGCTAATTAATGATCATACTCAAATTGAATTATCTCATTATAGATGTGGTGTTTCAGAAAAACGAAAGGATGATTTTCTGAAATGAAATCAAGAGCAAATTTAATGAGAGGCTGCGCTAGTTTTTGTTAAGTGTGATATAAGGAAATTATTAAAAGGATGAAGGTTCCGTGTGCGTCAATAAAAAATTGCAAACTGCATTTGTGGGTATTTTATTTGTGTTGGAATTGGTATTGTTACGTCATTCTCATTTCAACAACATCATGCTTTAATTTGCTTCGTTTTCAATCATTGTGTTAACATCCATCTGCGTATGTACAATATGGATTTTCTATTTTAAGTTGCTTCAGGTCTGAATCCGAACCTACGATTATTAGATAGTGGTTTGATTGTCTTTTGTTAAGTTTTAATTATTACATTTTTCACGTTCTCGTTATTCCATTCAACAACCATTCAGATCGTTTAATTTTCCTTCACCTTTCTTTCATTTCATTTTCACCTTGTAAAAGCAATAAGTAATTCAAATCCTCTAAGCTAGGAATATTTCCTTGCTAGTCCGAGAAACGTTTAAACCGTGTCTAGTTATCATATTATATTTTTTAAAATTATTCATAAAGTAATAGGAATTGTCATACAATTTATTTCTATATAGTAAATTTGAATAATTATTTGAAATTAGATATCATATAAATGTTTTTTTTTATTTTGTAGCATAAGTTTTTTCTAATATTTACAATATATTAAAGTAATAATTTATCTCTTAATTAGTGACTTGTTGAAATATTTTTTTTCTTAATTTTTAATTAATACTTTTTTAATCAACATTAAATATAATAAAGTATTTTAAAATTATCGGTAAAGCAATAATTTATTAGTTAGATTAATGTTAATATGTTCCGAACATAAAATTCAAATTCCCGTGTTTTTATTTTAATATATTATTGTTAATAAATTGTTGTCTTTAAATATTATTTAAGGTTTCATTTATATTAAAAAATGTTCATTTTATGAGATATTTATTACTAGTTAGTTTGAATTGTAGGTAGGTGATAGAAAACCGTAACCGCTACCTAGTAGTTAATAAATTTGTATTATATTAATATTTAAATTTTTAAATA
>PYAF01003243.1:3276978-3290664 GCA_007407185.1 Glycine tomentella
TTTTTTTTTCCTAAATAAAAAATGTAAAGATTGAGTAATTGGTGTAAAAACAATTAAATTTCAATTTTTAATGATTTTCTTTTCTAATTTAAATTGAGACTTATCAAAATTGGTGATTTTTAATCAATTTTAATCAATAACAAAGAGAGTTGCTAGTATTCCTCAATAAAAAAATATTGACTTAATTATTGTTTTAGTCTAATTTGGAAATGTGCTTGTTTTAGTCTCTCAAACTTAAAAATGCTTTTTTAGTCCCTAAATTTTGATAAATTATTTTCTTTTAGTCTCTTACATAATAAATTAATATTTTATGATGACTTTTAACACTTTTAACAGTATTAAAATACAAATTTAGTACACTCTCGAAATTTAGGAATTAAAATAATAATTAAGCCAAAAAAAATTATATTAGAAAAGAAAGAATCTAATCAATCTAGCTATTACATAAAAAAAATATTTATTATATTAGTTTTTTTTTGTCCTATTAATTAATCTATATAGAAGAATCGTTAGATTTATTATGCGTTCTTCCAAAATTTCACAGAAAAAAGGTGTTCTTCCAAAATAAAAGCCACAAGCGTAAACATATTTGTGTTCTTTTCCAAATTTAAAAATAAAGAAAAAAGATCTATAAATTATTTATAGCTCCTACTTCCTGCTTAATGTCGTTATAGACATAGTTGTAGGACCATTCGTTCGAGAGGGGTAATTAGTGACGTCCTTAGCATTAATTTATTTTGAGTATAATCAAGTTCAAAAATTGGAATCATATCTGCAGCATCAAACAGATTCTTGATTCCTCCAAAATTGAATTCGAAAACATGTTCAAGTTCAAGCACCGATTTTGGTCCATAATAACACCAGTTTTGAAATGAATGGTTGGAGCCTCCATTGGACCTACCAAATGACATGCATGCATCCTGCGTGATTAATTGCAGTGAGAGCGCAAATATTTTTAAGATGCGGGAGAGAGGGCATAGTGAATTAATATGTCATTTTTTATCAGATTAATATCACTTGTTATGCTTAGTTAGAGGTCACATTTAATTTTTATTTGGAACTTTGGGTACCATAAGTATGAGAAAAAAGGATTAGATATGAAAATGTAAAAAATATTATATCGTTATTCAGTCATATTCTATATATAATTATATATGATAAGATTATTAATTTTTATGATAATTATTCAAAAGTTATATAAATGATAATTTATGATTAAATAATAATATAAAATTATTATATATCATTGTATGACCATTAAAGTCTCATAATTATATAGTCATTTTTTTGAATTTTGATGCTCGAGATTGGAAACTACAAGATATTGCTTCCTGCACTTTTCCAAAATATTTTTTTACATTTTGGATTGGTCATTCCAAACGGTAGAAAGGGCGTGTAGTTGGAAAATGTAATTTTAGATTTTAGATCGATTATTCCAAAGGGAGTGTAGAAGCATCTGGGAAGTGCAGGAAAATTCATGTTTCTATTGGGCTTCTACTAAGTTCATTTGGGTTTTAAGATTGGGCTTTTCTTATTAAGCGAGGTGCGGCCCATGAAATATTGGCTTTTTGTAATTTTCTTAGGAGAAATATTCTTCACAAAACTAACTTTTGTAATGTAAATTTTTATACTATAAAAGCTTGTTTTCGTAATGTAAAATTCCTTAAAGTTTTTATTTTTTTGAAATGGAAGAATATTTCCTTGATGTTAACATACAAGATTTAGATTTGATGAAAGGACTAACGAGACAAATTACTCATTCAGAAACTATTGTTCTGTTTTCTTAAATTGGAGGATTTTGCTTACCACACTAAGCGGACTAGCTAATGGTATGTTTAACAGGAGAGAAAATGAAAAGAAAAAAATAAAGATAAAAAATATATGGATGATAAAATATTTTCTTTTGTTTGATTAGAGATAAATTAAAAGAAAATGAAAAAAAAATAACTTCTAAAATAAAAAAATAAAAAAATTCTTCCATTTTTGTTCTAATTCAAAAAAAAAATTTCTTTCATTTTCTTTCTAATTCAAATTTTAAACCTTTTCTTCTTTTATTTCCCTTCGCTCCAACCAGTAGCACTGTAGCTGTGACCATAAGTAGGGGTTAGAGTAAAATCTGTCCCCTATATCTATCCCTGGTTACTCCCTCCTTCCACCTCTGTCAGGAATATTTATTTGATAATGAGATAATATTTTAAGATCAACTGCGATAAAATTAAAATTTTAAATATTTATTTACCAAATCAAATAAATAGTACAGTTTAGAGTTGCTGGTAGTATTTTTCTTCTTCTTCCTATTTGTGATTCTTAAGAAAAGAAAGGTTTTGGGAGTCAAAGGATGATGTAAGATGGTCCATTATATATATATATATATATATATATAAAAGTGAAAAGTGATTACGTGACATGTGTCCATTCAGTTGAGCGAGTAGGTATATACGTGCCTTTGTGTTTCAACATCAACCTTAAAGTGTGACTTTATTATTTGTTGTAAAATTCTGATCTCAATTCTGTTTGTGGTTTCCACTTTTTTAGCTGTCATTGATTTCTGCAAAACCAAAAGGACTCGTTTATTTTTTTGTGCCCACTTCACTCTCCACACGATCCCCCACGCTGACTTCTTTTCGTCTTCATTCCAGACTCTTATTTTTTGCTTCTGGGTGTCTCTCCTTCATTCATTTCATTGCCTCCTAATGCTTATGTTGTGTCTGCTTTCACTTCTTTTTTCTGGGTCTGTCTTAACTATTTTGTAGAGTTTTATACAACTGAATTGATTTTTTTTTTATTTTCTTTATGAATATTCTGAACCCCCCATCTAATATTTGTTTAGTTGTCTGATTATTGAAATTATTTGAATTGGGGTGATACGTTTCTTTTGAACAAATCTGAGTTAACCATATTTTCTGGGGTTGTGTCATGGTTTCATGTTCGATGTTCCCATATTTTTCATATACTCTGAATGCAGACGTCTTACAGGTTACTCTTTTACATAGGGTCATATATATACTGAAATTTTACTTAAGGTAATAGTAAATCATAGCTGTAAAACAGATGTAACACTGGCAATCAAGGTTGCATGTCAATTTTCTGGTATTTGGAATGATAGCAATACATATTTCAATCTGTGGCTCTGACTTTTCTGTATTATGCATCAATTATGAATTATGACATGTGGCATTAGTTCTTATCTGGAGGCTATTGGTGCATCCCTGCCAAGTTGGTATTTAATTAGAGTGGCTAGTAAAAGATGCTTTATCCTTTTCTTGACCCTATCCCATATTGTCTCTTATATTGATTGCTAGTCTTTCACATAATAATATGTGGTTTCTGTAATTTATAAGCTTTTATACAAGAATATTAATAATAATTATTAATAATACAAGAATATTAATAATAATTGAAGTTGTTGCTCAGTGACAACTTGGATATCATTCTTTTGCAGACATCAGTGATCTGAATGATTTCTGGCGTTGGAAACAAACGATAGTTCACTTGTAGCACAACCTGGTACTTCCTAAGAGGTGATAAGAAAATGCAATTGTACCATCATCCATTTGATTTGGACTCCCAGAAGGTGAGACTTGTGTTGGAAGAGAAAGGCATTGATTATACATCTCACCATGCCAATCCCATAACTGGCAAGAACTTGGATCCTTCATTCTTCAACATGAATCCCGGTGGAAGACTCCCTGTTTTCAAAAATGGGTCTCACATCCTTTACAAGACTATTGATATAATCCAGTATGCTCTCTTCAAAACTTATTCATTCACCATCCTGTTATTATTGCCTCGAATTATGTGTATAAAAGAAATATCACTTTGAAGATTTATGCGGCATTGGAAATTAACCTCCCTCCCCCAACCAAATGATTGCTGGCAAAGCTGCTCTCTACATATTTATCAGGGAATTAATCCTCTCATGTTGAATTTTCACATGATCATATCATGTGAAACTTGTGTCTATCTTCTTAAAAGTACACAAATTTTAATATGGTCCCACCTATTTAATTTTTCTGTAAGAGAAAGATAGACACAATTTTCACATGAAGCGGTCACGTGGAAATTCGAGAGGATCTGTTCTCTGTGTATCATTACTCTCCAAACCAATTCCCTTGAAGCACACAAATTTTTATGGTCTTTATGGTATATGAAACATTGGATAAAGACATGAAGTAGTGGTTTTTATGGTTTCTTGATAAAGCATAATCACTGAACCTAAATGTCGAACTTGAAGTTACTTTTACATGTTTTTGTTATGAGTAATATAGTGCCATTGGATTTTCAGGTACATAGAAAGAATTGCTGTGTTCTCCTCAGGGTCTGAGAATATCAGTAGCAGCAGCGTGGAAGTGATTGAATGGATGCAGAAGATACAAGAGTGGGATCCTAAGTATTTTTCACTTTCCCATATACCAGAGAAATACAGGATATACGTTTCCAAGTTCTTAAGGCAAGTGGTGATTGCTCGAATGTCCGAGTCCCCAGAATTAGCGGGTGCTTACCATAAGAAGTTAAAAGAAGCCTATCAGACTGAAGAGAAATTGAAAGAGCCAGATGTATTGAGAAGGAGCAAGGAGCATTTGATTAGGCTGCTTGATGAAGCAGAGAGGCAGCTGAGTGAAACAACTTATTTAGCAGGTGAAGAGTTTACCACGGCAGATGTCATGCTCATTCCGGTGTTGGCTCGTTTAGTACTCTTGGATTTGGAAAATGAGTACATAACTGGCAGGCCAAACATTGCTGAGTATTGGGTTTTTGTTCAGCAGAGGCCTAGCTATAGGAAGGTGATTGGTAGGTATTTTGATGGTTGGAAAAAGCACAAGACATTGTTAAAAAATTGGTGCTTTGTTCGTATTAGAAGTTTGCTGAAGAGGTACTAGTGACTAGTGAGGTACATATTGGTTGCCAAAAGGAAGTTGCATAAGTGAATATATGAAAGAGCTTTGTAGATAAGGAGGAGTTATAATAAACCTTGTTCTTTGTATTTTCCCTTTTTGGTTTCAACATTCTTTTTTTTTTTTTTTTTTGAGAGAGAAAAGGGAGATTCATTTTTCTTTCTCCCTTGCCAAATGGTGATGAGGGGATGCGTCTTAGTGCTCAGTCCCCAAAAAATCTTTGGGTTGGTACTAAAACAACTTACGGTTGCTATCTTCCTTCATTGGTAAAAGAAGGGGCAAATTTGTGTTTCTTCAATCAATTAGCAATTTCTGTGCAATGTTGTGTATACTGATATTGGAACAATTCCTCGCTATGAGGATTGCCCGCTTGTTTTGTGTACACTTTTTTTATATTTGTAAATGCCATGGCAAGTTGGCAACAATAAAGTACTCATTTCAAACGCTTGTCTCCTAAACAGATCATTCTGGTGTTATACATTTTCTTCTTGCTTTGTGTTTTCGTGAATAGCATTGAAACTCAGGTACGAGCAAGCTTATCAAATCGAGTTTCGAATTGTGAATCATAATTTCCATTAGATCATAACATTCAAGAGAAAAAAAATTACTTCATATTAATCGTATTGTTTTAATGTAAATGATTTCCGTGAATCATAATTTGCATTGGATCGAAAGATTTAGTGTCGATAAAATATTACTTCAAATTTATTGTATTCTTCAATTAAACTTGAATTAATAAACAACTTAACCAAAAGTCTTATAAAACAAAATTATTAGTTATATCTAACTCTACGAAGCTTTATTGTAGAAGAATCAAAACAAAGCAATTAAATAACTCAACATAATATATGCATTAATAAGAAGATCTAGTTCAATTGATTCAACATTTTTTTTATACTTATCTTTGATTCCTATAAATATAAAAAAAAATACAGGCAATCAATGAGTGATAAATTAAGTAGTTAAATAATTAAACATAATAAGTTCAGAGGTATTCCTTCAATTTCTTTTCATTTAAAAATTTAAGTTTATATGACTTTACAATTTTTCATTAGAATTGGTGAAAAAAAGAAAAACAACAAATCATTAAATTGTGTGATTATATTAATGATATGAAATTAAATAGATACATTCATGTATGATATCATAAGATACATCTTATAATAAGAATCGATAGCTACGTGAATTATACCAAATGGTAAGATTCAAATCACGCATAATAAGATTATGATAAGTATGGATAAGAGTGAAATGGGAGAGAAAATCAGAATAGAAAGTGGAAATAGAATGGAAGTTAAAAAATAGGGTTGCTTGAAATGAAATAATGAAAAAAGAAATTAAATTAGGTGAGTTCCACACACACACAAAAATACTATGAAAATCGAAGAAACATTCAAGAAATAAAAAATAGATGGACCAAATTTCGCGCTACCTAACTTAAACATTTCTTTCTCACTCTTGCTAGTTGAAGAATCCGAGATTTTCTTCTTGGACCCAGTTCTTCCTGCATTGTCAATATTATGTTAAAAATATATTTTACGAAATAATTTAAAAATAATTCACGCTACCTAAAATACCCTTTTCTTTCTCACTCTTGCTAGTTGAAGAACCCAAGATTTTCTTCGTGCTCCCAGTTCTTCTTGCATTGTCACTATTATATTAAAAATATGCTTTACGAAATAATCTAAAAATAATTCACGCTACCTAAAATAACCCTTTCTTTCTCACTCTTGCTAGTTGAAGAACCTTAGATTTCCTTCATGCATCCAATTCTTCCTGCATTGGCAATATTATGTTAAAAATATACTTTACAAAATAATTTAAAAATAATGGTCTATGAAGGTCTCAAACATGTGACCTCATTATTAATATGACACTCTAACCAATTGGGCTAATAAATCAATTATGTTAAAAAATAATTAATATTTTTATATAAAACACTAAAATTTCTAATGTAAATTTAATACACATATAAGTTTACATAATAAATTTTTAAATTTTGTAACAATTAATTTTGTTTTAATAATGTATTTTTTACATATATAAATTTTTATTAAATCTGTATGGGTTTTACAAATTGCGAATCTGTATCGGCTATACAAAAGACTATTTTCGATTTTCTCTCTTAGTGCTGGGTGCAGGAAAATATGTGCTGGATGCATAAAGAAAATTCCGAAGAACCCTCGAACTCTTGTGGTGTTTCTCGGATTAGCTTGAAAGTGACACCAAAATGATTCTCTTATTAGCACCACTCCAGTATAAGCTTCGATCTGCTCTCATTTCTCCTTTTCATTATCGATTTTTTTTGCCTTTTTGAGATGATAATCGATTTTGATGTTGTGTGCGACTAGTAATTGATTGATTATTGACGAGTCGGTAATCAATTTTGTGTGTTGATAATGGATTTGAGCTGATTATGTTGATAATCGGATATGATATTTGATTTTCATACTGATAAGCAATTATCATATTGGGAATTGATTATTGGTTCCTTGTAAACGATTTTTTTTATTTATAAAATGCCAAATTTGTTGTTTGTTACATACCGATAAGGGGACATAATAAGACTATAGAGAAAACTGGGGCACATTGTTCGACATAGATATTTGACATGTTGAATGAATAATTCCAACCTAGCACTAGCACCATTTCATTTCAATTTCATTACAACCTCTCTTTTGTTCTCCTCTTTGGTACGAACTTTGCATTAATGACATGGGTCCAGTTCTTTTTTTCCTGTAACTGTAACCCTGCTACTACCTTAGTCAATTGAGGATCAAGACAGAACTGGGGTTGTTCCATTTCCTTTTCTTTTTTTATATAAAAAATTTGATTCATTATACCATGGAACAGTCATTTCATATATATGGATCATTTTGTTACCTAATTGTTTTTATTTCATGATCAATTGTATAAAATTGTTGGATAAAAAGTTGTATATAATAATAAAATGACAGTTTTATTTCTAATCTAAATTTTCTTCTCTCCTATCCAAACCAAAACAACCTCAATATTATTTCCTTTCAATTTCTCTGCCATTTCTCTCCAACCAAACAACAAAAATTCCACTTTATTTCCTATTTTCATTCTGTCGATTTCTTTTCTCGCTATCAAACCGAGTGAAGGAAATATGTTTCAAACAACGGGAATGTCACGTTGTGGTCAGGTTTAATGAAGCAGGGAATGACAGCAAAAAATTTCTAAACCATGTCAAAAAGCAGCTTGATTATGGCACATTATTCAACTTTACCAAGTTGTATTTTCTGCTATAGTTTAATAACAAAAGTGCACGTATCAACTATGGAGGTAAGCTATAGAAATAACAAACATGAGGTACTAAATATATTGTCTTCCAATTTGTTAGATGTAAAATCATTAACATTAACCTAAAAGCATAAAACTTTGGGTGATTAATTTTGATATAATATCAGAATCTTTATGCCCTTAGTAATACTGACCACTCTCAACTTTCACATAAAAGAAAATATTTAGAGTTAAGTGCATACGTACATTGCCTATGTTTTTGCTTGAAGATATATATTAGAATCCAAGAATTTAGAATATAATGACGTTTTTTTATACTGTCAACAAACCCTGGAATCTAGATTGTCATATGATCGAAAATCATCAACTTGATGATAATTATTTAAAAGACATACCTAGGGTGTTACCCTGTTGATAATCAAAACTCTTTAGACCTAACTTACAAGACAATTTTTTTTCTCTTATACTTCTGGAAAATCAATAAACTCTGCGTAAGTTTTCTGTGGAAGAATAAAAACAGAATACCCTGCTCTCAACCATAAATAAAATTGGCAACCATTAACAATTTCTAATCCAGAAGAACAAAGGAATTTGCCCCTATCAAAAACTAGAAACATTTCCTCCCAAATTCTCAAGACATTCGCAGGTATAACTTTGAAGCTTGAGAACCACATAAACACCTGGTTTCCGGAAAGAAAAGAATCAACTTTAAAGACGAATCTAAAATAAATGTCACAATATATATATATATATATATATATATGATCTTTCAGGGTCAAATAATAAATCAGCAAGAGAGGAGTAATATGATAGCAAGGGAATTAATCATTAAGTGTTAAGAAAATGTTGAAACAAACAATACTTGTCTCATCAATCCTGTGCATTACCATAGAAGGTTTTCCATTTTCGGAGGATTATAAGTCAAGAGAAACCCCTACCTCTTGAAGGTTTGGGCAGATCAGTATTAAGAACAGCAGGATTGCCCCAGGTAGTGTAGAAAGTGAAGGAGAGGAATGCTGAAATTGAATGATATTTTTCATTGAATATTAGATTCAGGAACAAATGAATTGACAGTACATTAATGTATAAAGAAGAAAAAAGAAAACAAAAATATTTCTTTTTCCTGTGAACAATATTGATATTGCTGCTGTGCATGCTAATAAATATTATTGCCACCTTACTCCTCTCTACAGATTGCATCCTCCGCGTCACAAGTAACTTTTGACTCTTTTGGTACATCTCCTACATCTATACTGCACATATCACCACTAGAGTTGTTCTCATCACATTTCCATGCATTCCTCTTGAACCATGGTCGGTGTATTTTCTGCTGTCTAAAGTACCTCGTTCCCAAATCATTGGAGTCACCCTTCAATCGTTTACTGATGTGTTTATTGTACTCAAACAGAAGGTTCGAGTCTTCAGGGTCAACACCAGTTGTGCTGGGAATCATATCATCAGAGCAACAATTAACCATACCACTGGTATCCCCCTGCTTAACTTCAGCAGGCTGATCAATTATCATAGCATTAGAAGTATTAGAAGGTTGACAGTCTTTGTTGTCCCGTGCATACGGGGGTAGTGGAGGAAATGGGTTGAAAGGCATGCCAGGTGCAGTGACCCAACACTCTGGAAATTCAGCATGAGGAGTTCCATATTGCTGGGCAACAGACCATGGCATTCCAAATGAGACAGCCAAGCGAGAGTTAAATTTCTCTTTTGGATGACCAATAACTATATCAGAGGGACATCCAGAACGGCTTGCATTTTGCAAGGCAAGATTGCCAGAGTTTAGAGAAGCATTTAATGAACCTACTGGACAGGAAAACCCTGGTGGAACATCCTCATGCATGTTATGGCTTTCACCAATAGAGCTCATAATGGCATCAGAATGCGAGTTTGTCTCGGCTGGTTGATCCCATCGGCTTTTGCGCTTGCGCTTTTCAGCTGTTTTGCTTTCAACCCCATCTAGAGACTGCACGGGAAAGCCTTCCCGGGCTTCAGCATCTACCGGAGTTGTCACAAGCATCGACTGCTGACTACAATCACTTGCTTCTGTAGTCTTTAAATCCTGTTCATGCCTGTAACTGTGTGATGCTGAAAATCTGTTACACTTGAAACTTCTGTGAGATTCCACTCTGTTATCATCCCTGTCCATATAGCCATGTTTTCTGGCGTGTCTGGGAAACCATCTGTCTCGGAAGTTTCGAGCAATTTGATGGACCTACATGTGCAAACAAAACAATGAAAAGATTCAATTCCTCGTCCCGAAAACAGATTTCAGCACATGGTTATAAAAAAAACCTCTAAAACTATTTTTCTTGGCACTCATGTACAGTATAGAAATGAACAAGTTAACATAACAGATACCTGTTTGTCTTCATGCTCTGTCAGAGAAAGCATTGACTCTCTAAAGCTGAACATAAAAATAAATTATTAGTAAAAAAATAGAAGCTTAGGGAGCAACAGAACAATTTCATCCAAGTTATAAGAAAATAGGGTAATTCATTTGCAATGATAAAAAAAATTACAACATCTCCAAGTCAAAACAAAATTGCAAGCAACAACAACAAAGCCTTATCCAACTAGGTGACAAAATAAAAATGCAAATGATTTGAAGATTAGCAGTAATGAAATACTTGATTCCACATTCAAGATTTAAGACACAAAGTCACAAACTACAGGACAGAAAATTTCAAGTTGTTTCCAACAATAAACAAGTGACGATGGTATCAATAGAATTAGAATGAAACAAAAACTTATGGAAATGAGACATGAGTACCAATGAATTAACAAATGAGTCCATCCTAATGGGAAGAATATATCTACAAGACTGACATTCTTTAATATTTCAAGCACTAACAGGAATATCAATAATTATTGATAACTACTAAAAATGTCACTTTCATGTAATGCTTATGAGTATAATGCAACAAAAAAAAAAAAAAAAATCTAAAGAGATTATACATCTCGTAATCCCTACAATATTTTTTGGTCATTATACTTAAAATAAGCTTGAGATGCTAAGATATTAAAGGTAAGCAAAAACCCAACCATTTAATCTTTTCAGAATCAGGAATATCATCAATTGATTCAATTCCCTCCCAAAAATATGGAATAAGAAAAGTTGATGACTTGCAGTAACATATTTCATGCTTCCAAGCACTTCTTAGAATGTGGGTTTGGATCTAACCCAACCCCACAAGCTAGCTCATAGGGTGAGGATTGTCCCCCACTTATATACTTTATCTTGGCACTATCTATAGCCGATGTGGGACTTGGGTTTTTCCTACTACACCCCCTCACGCCTAGCACTTTTGGGATTGGTGCTTGGATAATATGGTGGGTGGCCCGTTAATGGATCTAGGATAGGCTCTGATACCATCTTAGAATGTAGATTTGGACCTAACTCAACCCCAAAAGTTAGCTCATAGGGTAAGGATTGTCCCCCACTTATATACTCTATCTTGACACTATCTATAGCTGATGTGGAACTTGGGTTTTTCCCAATAGCACTTGACAAAACGTTTTTTGTAGCTTATGTCAATCATATTCATACAAGCCACATAAACAAGGGTGGTGAAGAAAAAGTCATAAATGAAAACTGCTACTAAATTTAGTGCCACCACACAACTAACTTACAAAATTTAATAAATATTACAATTGCTTTAGTAAATTTGGGGAGAAGGATATAATTTGAAATTTTCTGACCTCTCCATTCCACGACAAGGAGGACCACCATTAATATGTTCAGATGTCAAAATCTTGCCTGCTTCTAGGAACTCTAAGACCTGCAAAAGAAAGTTGATCAGCCAAGGGCCATATACTTTCTTGATACACAGAATGAGATAATGCAGAAAGGAGGACAACAAAGAAAAGATTGGGATATACCATCTATCAACTTATTGAATAATACAATCAATAATTACAGGATTGAAACTTCCCTACATTCTAACATTGAAACTAAATGATTAGAGAAATTAACCAACATCAAGATGAAGGGGAATAAAATATTTTATCATTATGCAAATGCCAAAATATGGCCACTGGACAAAAGTTGCAAAATATATTTTTATGTTTTAGATGAATAGAACAAACAGCACCATAACAATCATATAACACACAGAATTGAACACAAAATTAAGTCTTTCGATATGAGGTTTTTACAAAATGACATTTTGGATATCAAAACAAAAGAAATTTCAAAAAATGATGGAAACTTTACAGGGGATTTTTCAAGTAAAATGAAAAGATTTCAAATAACGCCCAAAAAAAAGAATTTAAAAGTTCCTTCATGCTTTGACAGCCTCACTCAGAAACTTTGGTTTGCACTATATCTTCGCAGCACCTCCTCCCATCTGCACCTCTATCTGTTTCTCTCCCTTTCTTCCGCACCTCTTTCGCATGCATTTTATTTAAATTCCTTAAGAATTCTGAAATTCTGTATCCAAACACTACCTAAGGATTTTTATTGTTCAGCAAGAACAATAATAGCATGTCATGATAAATATAGTTTCCAACTGCTCAACAAACCTTCCCCATTTTAGTATCATAAGGAAAGCACACATACTCCTTTAGATGTAAAAATACACATCTTATGATTCAATGATATGCAGTAATTTAAAATATATATACACACACACATAACCTCTTGGGACAAAAAGGAATATGAGAAACAACTAAATTATGAGTAATTTCCCATCTAAGCACCTTAAGAAGCTTTCGTAGTATTGGAATTTTTTTGAAGTCATGCCTGTACTGCTTCATAATGTTATGTAACATCTGCAAACCTGAAAGGCAACACTATAGTTACTTTTCAACACAACCAAATGTGCGATGAGTTTTAGACATTTCAGATATATAGGGGCGGAAACTGCATTACATAGAAAGCAAATATGTATTACCATTTTTGTTAATTATATCATTCAGCACTGCTCTAGATTTTGTTTTCAGAAGAGCATCAAGGATCATGGAAAGATCTCGATTGCTGCAACCAAAGTTTAAAATTTACTTTACAAAGTATTTCATTACCATGAACCATGATAAAATATAAGAGTGTATGTGTGCTTGATGAAGAAACAGAAAAAGGGCAGAGAAGAGAGGACCTTTGAATTGCTTCACCATTAATTCTATCACCTGATGCCACAGTGAGAAACAAAAGCTTCAAGTACCCTTTGGTGGCATCCTGTTACAAGAAAAAGGGTGAGGGCAGTCAAATGGTGAAAACTGAAACATAAAACTGCACAGGTAGCTAGCCCTGTAAGACCTCCAACAAAAGGCATTCAAGAACAAGTAACAAAATTGAAAAAAGAAAAGATAACAGGAGACACAAACTATTTCTCACAACTGATTACAAGACAAATATAAATTTAAGATATTACAGCAGTAAAGGCTGATGTCTCTTGCTTTGTTGCATAACCAATATTAACCGTGGGAAAGCACACATGCATGCACTAGCTTCCAAATAAATGTGCCTATTTAAAATATTATGTTCACTCTGCTACTATATAAAGTACTTACTTTTCTT
>PYAF01003243.1:3293195-3304958 GCA_007407185.1 Glycine tomentella
CTGCAGTTTGATATTGTATTTTTAAAATGGGTTTTTAAGTTTTAATATAGGAAATTGCTATTTACAGTCTTTCCGTACCCACTTTTTTCCTTCTATAGTTTCATAGTAGGATCTCGATCCGATCCTACGATCCCTGATTTACGATCTTTCAACCCCTCCCCCGATCCTACCTAAAATTACGATCTTGACTGCCTTGGATATAACTATCCAGATGAGTTGACAAGTTGTCCAGAATCCAGATAGGGGCATGTCATAAAATGAGGTCAAAAAAAATAGACATCCCGGATTAATCAAAAGTAGAAGGCATGAGTAACTCAAACAGCTATCTTCAAGTCAAACTAAACTTTGCTGGTTACTTCATCAATTCCAACATATCCTTTCACACAAGCTATGTTAGGAGAGACGGGTAAAAGGATATTTGCTTGGAAAAATAAAGAAGGGTTCATGTTAAGAACAATTAGCAGGAATTACTTAGATAAATAAATAGGAGGACGGAAGGTCAAGAGGATCATTCTAAATTGTCATTAATTAGCATTTCAGAATTGAGCAAGTGCTGAGCAATCAGCAATGAACGGGAGGCCCTTTGAGGAGAGATCTTTCTCCTTGCTCTGTTTCATTTTCAATCAAGCAATATAATCATTATTTTCTTAATTTGTTTTCTCTATTTCCATTATGGACTCCCATCAAGTTATTGGCAGAAGTAAACCATAATATTCCATTTAACTTGCCACTAACAGTAAATTACCAAGACAGAGTAAGTGACCCTTCAAAAGCATGGTTTTCATATTGAGGTCGTTTCTGGGTTCCCTAATTTTGTACAGGGACATTTCTAGGGGGAAGATAATATGAGTTACATGTTGGGTTCTTATAAATTACCGTAGCACCTAGAAGTCAGGCGATATAATGCAAAAGAATTATATTCCCAGAATATAACTTTCTCCCCTTTTGTTTTTCTTTGAAGGAAGGGAAGAGAAGATAATTTCCACAGCATATGCATAAGGAATGCATTAATGAAAAGTTAAACTACAACTGATATCTATTGATGTAAATAATTGTGTTGCGTAACAAGCTATCATGAAGAAATCTGTGTTTCTAACTAACCAATTAAAGTATTTTACTTTTGGGAAAAAAAAAGTTGTTTCCACTCAAGTATGCAGATACAGGTTAAATTCATACCTCACTGCCATTCAAGGTCATAAAATAGAAATGCCGATGACCCTTCAAAGCATACTCTCTTTGCCGTGCCTCGTACGCTTGCATATCAAGTACCTGTTTGGACCATAAATTGGATATTTAAGTACCTAAATGTGAATGATGTGCACAAGCTGTACCTTTGCATATACAACACAAATCACATCAATACCCCTACATAGAATAGCAGTGCAAATACTAACACTATAAGTTATAACATAATCCATTAATTACAGAACCCAATCTGCTTAGAATACTCCTCCTCCATTAACAAGAAAAGTAAGTTGAGTGTTAGACATGAGCTATTATTTAGCCCCAGCCTACATGCATAGGCTTTCTTTTTGACATGTGCTACACTGCTACTGCATTAGATCAATACAATATTCTTTGTTTACTACTAAGCAAAATGTTAATAGTTTTCCATAGCTCTTAATTGCTATTTAAAGAGCATTAGAGCAATTCAAATCATACAAAAAGAAGCAAGACAAACTATGTCCATTTTGATGATACACATGGTAGTAATTTAATTAAAAACTAAATCAGCCCACTCCCCACTGAGTGCAATGCCAATACATCAATTAGCATCATTACCTCATATAATATTTTTTTCTGCAGTGAAAAGAAGATATAGGAGGATGAGGACACAAACAATAAACGGGGGGAAAAGAAACAAATGAGAAAAATAGAATTAAGTACGAAAAATCTAACATAACTGCACCTATAACTTCGTAGAAGGCAATATTAATTCATCCTTCCCCAAAAAATTCAGCTAAAATATGGAACCAAAGCATAATATGATTACAAAATTTTGATATTCAACCTCAACAGTCAATATTTCATGTATCATAACACAATTATAAGTAAAATTGTTAAATTAGTATAGGGATAATAAAAAGAAAGAGAAGTATTGTATGTATTACCTCTCCAACGTATTCAATAAGAAACTGGCCTTGAGCTACATTCTCAATTGCCTTTAGTCCATAACCCTTTTTCCCACATTTAAACCACTTCAGGCTAGCATACTTGTGTTTTTGGAACTGAAATCAAGCATTTGCCCGACAATCATGCCATTTGACAAAAAGACCAAATACTAGTATATTTTCAGTTAAAAAATATCAAGTTTATAAAAAACCTGCTGGTTGGAACAACGGTCCCCGCATGGGCAGGTTCCTTGCACACATTCAATATTAAGAATTCGATTTAGACATTCATCCCCGCAGCCCAACTTTCCTTCTTGAGATGGCTTGCAATGACAGACCATTATCTGATACAATTCCAGAGGAACGATGAATCAGAAATATAAATCTGATGCGCAAATTTGCAAATTCCAAACATGCTTAATTGAAACCTAAGTACTATCCATCATATAAACCACAATCAAAATGTAAAATAAAACTATTAGTGACTGATTTAAAAGCAAAAGAAAGGCATATATGTAGCAATTGGAAGCAAGGCATCAAATTATACAGTTCCTCATCATACATAAGAGAATAATATATGGTCAACAAATTTATCCATCCTCTGCAGAGCACATCCACTACATAAAAGTACAAAAAAGTTCAATTCATATTTAGGCAGGGGGGTCATGGCCCAATCAAATTTTCTAATTCTCTCTTTTATATGTAATTTTTTTTTAAGACAAAAATATCAAAATTTATGAAGGAGGATGAAAGAGTTTTAACAAAATTCACTCAATTTTACAATTTAATTTGACAAATCTCACACAACATATAGATTATGTCTTTGTTATGCAAAAATTTACAATATAATAATAATAATATACATTAACATCAACAACACCTTTAACCCAAGTTAATTGGGGTCGGTGGTAGATAAACCCAATGATAAATTGGAAATAAGACAAAGAAAGAGAAAGGGAGAGGGGCAGAAAAAGTGGAAAAAAGACAAAAGAGAGGAAAAATAAGTTAAAATAAAAGAGGGGTGAAAGGAGGAGGGGAGAAATGAAGAGGAAAAGAACTAAAAAAAAGGGAACGACTGAAACATAAAAATACTAATGGGTTTAATCCTCCACCAAGCTTAAAGCTTTTTTCCACTCCATCCTAAGACATAATGTCCGTCAATCTATATCCCACTCCATTAGATCTTGTTTAACTACCTTTCCTCATGTAAGTTTCGTTCGACCTCTACCTCTCTTTGTGTCAAACTCTTGGTAACAAACTCTTATTCTTATGGGAGCATCCAATGGTCATCTCATAACGTGTCCAAACCACCTCAATCTATGTTTCCTCATCTTTTCACACACCGATACCACTGTTACCTTTCGTTGAATATCCTCATTTCTTATCTTATCCATTTTCGTATAACCACACATTCACCTTATCATCCTTATTTTTGTAACCACTATTTTATGTTCATGTTCCCTATGTGCTGGCCAACATTCCGCTCCACATAACATTGTCGGTCTTACAGCTGTTCTATAGAATTTTCCTTTTATCTTAAGGGAAATTTTGCAGTCACACAACAACCCCAATGCACTCCGCCATTTCATCCACCCTGCTCTGATTCTATGATTTACATCCTCATCAATCTCACCACCTTTTTTGCAAAATTGATCCCAAGTATCGAAAAACATCTTTTTTGGATACCTCTTGACCAAATAGATGCACTGTGTCTTGATCACCATCTCTTACCCGCGAAAACTCACACTTCATATACTCCGTCTTGCTCTTTATCGTGAATCCTTTAGACTCAAAAATTTTTCTCCACAATTCCAGTTTCCTATTAATATCATTTTTGGTCTTATCAATAAGCACGATATCATCTGCAAAAAGCATACACCACGGCACTTTCTCTTGAATATCTTTCGTTAGTTCATCCATCACTAAGGCAAAAAGATAAGGACTAAGAGTTGAACCTTGGTGAACACCTACCGTGATAGGGAAATACTTTGATGTTCCATTATTATTACAATACATAACTTTCGACTTCAAATAGTAATTTTATGACTCAAATCTCTTGGTTTATAAGGGAGTTATTTTTTTACATAAACATGCATTATATAGTGACTTGCAGACATTTTCTAGTTGTGCTGATATAAGTCCAATCATAATTATTCTTCAAAATTCAATAAACTTGCTATATGTAACTTGTGTGTAGGCATCTACAAAATTTATAAAATTATCGGAATTCTAAATTTAAAAAGTGATCACTGACCAACATATGAAATTTTATAATAGAAGATATAAAAATTTCTTTCTAATTAATATTTTATGTGAATGGTCACCCCAACTATACAGTCTAGCTCCACCATTGTATTTAGGTATATGCTCTAAATGTCAATCAACACTGATTCAGATGGGCTTCCATGATCCTGTGTGAGGGTTTTGTAAAAGTAAAAGTTACCTATTTCACGATATTTTAGGGGGAAAACAATAATAAAATGATGGAAACTTGAAGGAGGGCAAAGAACCCTCCTGAAATAAAATATTATGCATATGTACTTAAGAAAGAAAAAACATATGCACATCAGCACATCAAAGGTCTAAAGTCAGAAGGAAACCATCATGACCAGTTTCACATTTAAGTAAGTACACACTAATCCAACATCGTCACTAGTACACTAAAACATATACATATCTATCAAATTAAGTAATATGATAATCATTTGTAATAAATTAAAAACTATAACAATCCAGGACCTCGTCAATAGTCTGAGTTTTATGGCTACGATGCAGAAATTCATTGGTCAAAATATGGGTAAAAGTTGACTCCTGGGAAACTGCAATGCATAAAGGAAATTAAACATCAGACAATAAGATAAAATCACATTCCTAAAAACAGTCTAGCTTCAAGCTTAAATTTTATTTTAAAATAAAAAACTCCTGGGGAACTTGGTAACAAATGTACATACCTAACGGAGGCCGATATTCTAATTCCTTAAAATTTTTGGAACCTTCGTATGCATCTTCTTCACCCGAGGCATCTGATAATCCCAACTCCGCATTAATCTCTGCATTTGACTTTTCTTGAGGGATAGCACAATCAGCAAAGGCTTTATCTCTGCTGTCATTACATGTCCTTCAAAAGAATATCACCCATGACAAGATGCTAGTTATTTTAACTGGGAATATTATGAATAAGGTATTTGCTTATGTACCTCTGTATGCAAAGACATAAGACGATTTTAGAAATATAAATCATGACTAATTTTACAATTAAAACCCAGATAATGACCGAAGCACATGGTCAATTAGTTACAAGTGAAGTCAATTATGAAAAAATATATAACAAACAGATACATATCATATTTTGCCTCTTCAGCTTCTGATCAAGAATTATAGAAAAATAATAATGAGTAATATGAATGAAACATGGTATACCAGGTGCAGTTAGTTTCATCAATTCGGTCTGCAAGCACAGCTGGAATTCGCCGCCACTTGTGACAATCATCACAACGGACCCATGCATTATGGGGTGATAGAAGTTGCTCCCCGTAACCAATACCAGACAGCGTGTCCAAATTAGATAAATTGACCGATACTTTGTTGTCATCAGCAATAATTTTTCCAACAGCATCCAGCTTATGATTTCCAGCATTTGCTTCTAAGTGACAAAAAGAAAAGATTTAGATAGTCATTAAGGACCCAAGGTCATTCTCAGATGAATCCAAAAGCTACCTGGATTAGGGCAATCTTCCACCTCACATGTAACTTTAAGAGAAACACCTTTTCCCTTGACTTTGCTCTTATTAGTTGCCTTTATCTGTTTCTCCTTGTGTATACCAGCAGTAGTCTTTTTCCTTCCAGTTGAGTCAGAAGCTTTAGATTTGGTCTTGCTAACTTTACTAGGTCTAAAACTTTTAGGTAGTTTACGCCCCAAAGGTCTTGCAGATGACAGCATATTCTCAGCAACCAGGGAATCTGAAAATCCATGGTCAACAGATGGTTTGTCACTTGTCTTAACGTCCATATGATTTTTAACTTTCAAAGCCTCGGTGGAGCCTCCAAGTTCGGTCTCTCCAGAAAGGGGCAATGATTCTGGGGACAATTCTTTACTGCTCAAAGATTTGCTTATATCGGTGGGCAATTCCAAAGAGCTGACCGCATCCCTGCAATTTTTCTTACGCCTGTGATTCTTTGAATGCTTAGCTCTACTATTCTTAGGTGGACCTTGTGATCCATCTTCAGTGATACAATTACTTGAACAAATAACTTTCTCTTTCTTCTTCCCTCTCTTCCTGATGGTAACATCCAATTTAGAATTTAATTCTTTAGAAGAACCTAAAACAGCATGATGTACATCTTCTTGATGTTTTTCTCCAGCCTGGACTTCGGGAATTGAATTGATAACTTCAGAATCAGGTGAGGTTCCAGGATCCATACCCTTGGTATTGATATGTTCAATCAATGCTTCAACCACCTTCTCTGGAGGAACTGCAAGACAAGGTTCCTCTGCATCCCCATATGACTTCTCTGTTATTTCAGTAGTTTCTAAGGGGTTATTTGCAACTTGTTCATTTAGAACAAAACCATCCTTGTCCAGGTCATTATTGAAAGATTCTGAATTACCCAAAGCCACCACTTCAGAAATTTTATCATCAGCATTGCCAGCTACTTTCTGAGAACCTGAACCAGACCCCAAGTAGGAAGAAGTAGCCAAGCCATCAACAGACTCTGGAATCAAGACATTTGAGCAACTTAAATCAACTTCTTTCCCAAATTTGATCTTCAGGCGAACACGATTAGTTGAAACAGAACGCTTCTGTACTGAACCCAATGAGGTAGTACTTGCACCATTCTTAACCGCTTTCCCATTTTGATGCTTGCTTCTAGCCTTCCCCAATTCTTGGCACACAGCTTCACCATCTCCAAGGTCATTATCTTGCTCAAAAAACTGTTCAATATTTCCAATCAATCCCCAGATAGAAGAACGAGCTGGTTTGGAGAAACAACTTCTTTTCTTTCTAGCAGCCTCTAAGTTTAGCTTCATACCCCCATTTGGATGTGTAACCTTGGTTTTGTTCTTGCATTTTCTTGAAGCCTTTTTGGTTTGTGTCTTACGGCCAAATTTAGTTCTTCGACTATTCCTTTGAGAAGGTAACGGTATGCCTTCAGTGATACAATCAACTTCAACAGCTTCTGTTCCAACAGTATCCATCTGCCCTTGATTGTTTACAGCATTATTATTATTAATGGAAACATCATCACCCTTAGACTGTTGATCAGGAACATCCTTTGCAGAGCAGTTGGTAATTAAAGCAACAGAAGGCAGACCTGATTCTGGAGAAAATGGTTTTCTAAAGGTAGAGTTGGTAGTTTCCTCTGAGGAACAGTCCTTCAATTTACAGACATCATCTTCTATTTGCAGCATGCCATTCTTCATTTCACACTCTGGATCCAACAGGGCAGGCTCACAAGGAAAACCAACTACAGATGAGCTCCCAACAGTCTCATTGCAACCTGGAGAGGATGATATTTTTACACATGAATTAATGTTGATGATTTCGCCACAAGTACTATTCTGATCCTCACCATCTTTCGGATCACATGGCTGATCACTTGTGCTCTCTACTTCTGTATCTGTACATAATGCACCTGATGGTGGCCCTGATGGCACTTCCATAGCCGAAGTAGGAGATATCTGCCTGCAAACATCAGTTTCCTCACCATCTTTCTGATCACATGGCTGATCACTTGTGCTCTCTACTTCAGTATCTGTACATAATGCACCTGATGGTGCCCCTGATGGCACTTTCATAGCAGGAGTAGGAGATATCTGCCTGCAAGCATCAGTTTCCTCCACAATTAGAGCGTCACATTTTTCCACTACATTCAACAAGGGATCAGCATTTCTCATAATTTCCTCCTGCTCACTTTGCCAGTTGCAATCAACTAACAAGTCAGCCATGGATTCTGATTCCAAAGACACTTTGCAATCCCTGAAATCATGTACATGACTGAAAGCATCAGCAAGAACACCAGTGACATCGTTTTTGCCTTCCAAGACAGCCAAATCATCTCCTGCTGCAGGCAATATGTCACTCTTATCATCCTTCTGCTCATCCTGTCGAGCACAATGCCTCTGTGAATCATCTGTAATTAAGGACCGTGACTCATCATCCTTCTGCTCATCCAGTTGAGCACAATACCTCTGCGAATCATCTGCAGTTAAGGACCCCGACGGCAGAACAAAGTTACCATCGTCTAGAAAACTTCCCTCTGAGCCACTGTTTACACAGGGAACTTCAATGCTCCCACAAGAAACCCCCAAATAATTCTGGCAATCATCTTCAGCAGATTTCTCCAGTTGCAACAAATCAGCATTTTCGCATTCACTCACCAAACCCAAACCCTCTCCGGACCCCTCGGTGACATCAACACATTGTTTGGAGCCAACACGGTCCTCTCCCAGACAACCATCAATCAAAGTGGAGAGCTCAACATTAGAGTCCACCACATTGTAAGCCTCTTCCTCTAAACAAGACTCCTGCACAACAGAAACAACCTCCTGCTCTTGAACCTCTGAGCACAAATGCTGCTGCTGCTCAATAACAAACTTTTCTGAGGGATCATCAATGGCAGCAGATCTCCCACACGACCCCATCTCAATCATTCAACAACCATCAACAACACCACAGGCCACCACTAACCCTTCACTCTCTGATTAACTTCAAAACAAAAAAAAAAAAAAAAAAAACGAGAAAACGAAGAAAGGCAAAAGAATCACTACAATGCATCACCGAATACCTGACCACACAACAACCAAAACGAAACGGCACCTCGAATTAAGGCAAAGTAGAGAATAAAAGGACCTCCACGTGAAAACCATTGCCCGCAAAGAAAACCCTAGAAAGCGGCATTATTCTGAGACCCCCCTCTGCACGGAAAGTGAGGCAAAAAAAATTAGATAAAGAAAACCCTACTTGCAGAAAAATGCAGACGCTATCACGAGTTCCTAGGTGCAAATACGCTACGAGAATAATGATATAAAGCCAAAATTGAAAACAAAAAAATTAAAAACAGAAAGAAAGAAAAAAAGCAGAAGGGAATTAGCGATATTATTACCTCTTCTCAGGATGTGCGAGATTGAGGATAAGGAGGTTATTAGGCTTAGGCTTTTTTTCAACAATGGTTTTTTGTTTTCAGAAAATAAAAGATAATAAAATGAGAAATATTCTTTTCTTCGTTTCCGTCTGGGTCGAAGAGAGAGAGAGAGAGAGTTGGGTCTGCGTCGCGCGCAGAGTAAAGAGAGAGAGAAAGAGATGGTTGGTGAAATTGTCAACGAAAAACAAAAATAAAAATAAAATCCAAAACGGTTTGAGAAAAAAACACAAAAAAAGAGAGACACTGCGCTTCCTTCGTTTCTTTCCGACCCAACCAAGATTTTTATTTTTCTACCATTTCTTTTTTATTATTATTGATTATTTATAGTAGTAATACTCTGCGAGGACCTAGGTTCGATGTTGATTAGACCGTTTTGCCCCATGCGAATCTCATCATCACTTATCAAGGGGATTAGATTATAGGAAAAATAAATAGTGAAAAGTATCTACTCCTTTGTTCCTTTTTAATTGTCAAATTTTTAAGATTTTTTTTCCAATTTTGTTTTTTGAAAAAAAATAAAAGTTTAATATCACATTGATTAATTTAGCGTATCCATTTATCATGGATTCAAAAGAGAAAGAAATAAAATACAAAACTTCGCCACCATTTTATCTATACTATTAATAAAGAAAATACTATTTTTTTGTCCACACATTTTAGATAATTTTATCATTTATCAGTTTTTAATTTCTACTCTTCTCTCCTAATAACTATCTCATATTTTTAATTACTTTATTTTAATTTCTAATTTTTTAATTTATTTAAAATATGTAAAGAAAAAAGAAATGTCTCTCCCCTAATTAAAATAAAGAAAAATTATCATATTTTTTGGTTTCTAAAAACAACAATAAAAAAAGATTAAAATGAACACGATGCAGTAATAAATATGATAAAAAGAAAAAAGTCCTTTTGAAGGAGATTTCAGATTTGGGATACTTTAATGCTACGCGCTAAAAACCAAAGAAAATTTTTCCCTATTGTCCTAGGTTTGTTCATTTTAGTATTATGTGTGTTTGATCGATTTGTTTGTAGTTTGTGCATATCGTCTTGTTGATAACTTTTTTGTAATTTTTTTTAAGGTTATTTGGTACTTATTATTAGTTTCTTCCTATAAATAATAATTAATTTTCCACCAAAATCAAATATTCACTCGGTAATGAGGAACTAGGATAGCATTCATTGCACTGTTTTGGAATAGGAAGAGCTTTTAGAAGTACTTTGAATTGAATAACTATTTTAATAAATGATTACCTTGTGAATTTTGGTTTTTGACAAATAAATCCTCTTAATATTGAGAATAGTTTTAATAGTTAAGTTACTTTTTTCTAGAATCAATGCATTTTAAGAAAAAAAAATAGAATTCCAAATAAACATTTCTGAAAAAAAAATCCTCCAAATAAACATTTCCTCAAAAAAAAAGTATTCCGAATAAACATACTTGACATAACATTTTTTTAAAAAATTTGGAATGTTCATTACAGTATCAAAAGGTTAAAAGGATTTTTATTTATTTACCTAAAAACTAAAAAAGAAAACTGTTTCTTTATCTTTCTATTAAATATATCAATTCAATTCCTTTTTTTACGAAAATAATTATTAAAAAAACGTTTGATTTCGAAGTCCAAACATATGCGAAAGATGATAAGATTAAGGAACAGGCTTTCTAGTTTCTACAGTATATTATCTGGATTAATGTTTACATAAATAATTCCTCCAAATGATGTTTACATTAAAAAAAAAAAGTATTGAACTCGTAAAAAAAATATCGAAGATCATCAAGTCCTTTTTTTTTTTTTTTAGAAATCATCAAATACTTCTTCTTTTTTTTTTGAGAAATCATCAAGTACTTAATTATATAAACTTGGACTTTCTTTTTTATTGCCTTCACATTTGTATCTCTCAAATATGCTTGGTCACCCACAGTTGGAATAATAAAATACTTTTCTTTTTAGTCTGTTTCCGTTCAATGGCTACCTTACACAGGCCACAAGTAATCTGGATATTCGCTCAAAAGCGAGAGTAAAATAAATATAAAATTCTTTAACTAAATACAAGTCGTAACACTTAAATTATATAATAATTTTAATATAGTATAGTACAGTTTTTCAGTTTTTATTATTTATTTAGGTTTTTAAAATAAATTTCATTTTAAAAAACCTAAATCATTTTATGAAATATGTTTTAAAAAATAAAATTTAAATGTATTTTAACAATATTAAAAAATTGGTATATATATATAGGTAAGTTAGATTTGACAGTAAATATTAATATAACATTTAATGTTATTAATATAACATCTAAAAAAATACATAAGCAAATAGATTTTTTATATATGGCATGACGACACAGTTTTGTTATTCAATTGAGATTTTATAAAAATTATTTAAAAAAATCCAAATGTGTATTTATATAATATACAGAATTTGATAAATATATATAAGTAAATTAAATATGAGAAGAAGTATTAATGTAATATTAGATGCTATTAATGTAATATTTTTATAGAAAT
>PYAF01003243.1:3313872-3374459 GCA_007407185.1 Glycine tomentella
AGAATATAATATAAGTTTTTTTTTATGAAATTAAAACTCAAATTTATAATATAAATATTAATATAAAAGTACATATTATGATAGACTTTTCTTGAGACATAATTCAGGTCATGAATCAATATTAATACTATTATATATATATATATATATATTATAAATTAATATTAATTTTATATGATAAATTCATGACTAAATCAATGCATTAATTTTTTATCTAGAATTTATGGGTTGTTACAAATTTCTCTTGACATGTCAACCTTTAATACTAAGCAGTGAACCAATTAACATGAGTTGTTCGAATTTAACTAGTAATGTTAAGGTGATAAAATAAATTGAGTTGACTAACCTAACTCAAACTCACCTTATGAAATGTAAGATTTGAGATTCAAATTATGAGTATGAATTAAAATTAAGTCTTTTTAGTGGGTTTAGTCCATAAAAACTCGTGTAAATCGAGTTTTTACTTGTCTTTGACCTTATTTTAGTAATCCAAATTGAATTTATGTCTTTTACCTTGACTTTATATAGTCTGCCACTTGCATCAAGCTTACAATAAACTTAGCTCGAACCTCACTTGATGAAATATAGGAATAGGATGTTCAAGCTTCAAATATTGAACATGAATTGAAGTCGAGCCTTTTTATCACAATCTAATGATGGTTCAATCTGAAATCAGTATGTAAAAAATTGATACAAATTGATCTTTCATCAGATTAATTTGAGCTTCATTTTAGAAACTTAAATTGAATTTGAATGTTTTGGTCTGACCCATTATAGTCTACAATCCACATCAAGTCTGTATTTGATCCAACTTAAACTCGTTCGTTGAAATGTTGGACTTAGATATAAACTTAATTTGAATGAGGCCTTTCTCCCACAAAGCTTCCATTCACAACCAGTCCCATATCCGATTAGTAGAATTCGAGATAGGAGAATCAAGATGAGACAAATGCGCATTTTAATCAAGAGATATCAGATCGAAGTCACATAAGTCATGTATTATAAATTTATAATGAAAGTGATTTAATTTCCCGGAGAACAAAGTGGATTTATGAGCAAATTCTCGCATGAGAGGACCAATGATCCACATTGAGCTTGTGACCAATTCCACACAAACTTGTCTGATAAAAAATATAGGAGTTATACTTTAAATTTTAAACACAATAAAGTATGAGACAGTTTAGCCTTTAAACTTTTTCTTACCCGCTCTTATTCCGTATACCTTCTCACCTCACGTGAAGACTAAAGAGTCTCATTTTTTTTTTTTTTAAATAAGGTTGACTACAAGTTTTTAAAACTAGAAACAAAAGTAAAATTAAAAAAAAAAGTAATTAAAAATTAAATTAAATTATTGTCAAATCTTGACTAAATTCAATATCAATATAAGAAACACGTACCCTAAGCATTTATATAAAAACGTATTTGTTGATCCCACGCAGAAAATGTTTAATTCATTATCAATAGTATTATCTAACAGGTGGTGCAGGAGTCTTTGCTTGTTGCGGTGCAGTGACCAGTATACGTGTGGAGGCCAGTCAAACACATGAAAAAGAGATTTTGATGAGAGATGTTATTAGGACGAAACTGCTAGGCTTCAGCTAATGTCAATCTATACATGTACTTAATTTAATGCATATAGCCCTTTACTTGTTACCTTTTTTCCTCCACTTCTTCAAGTTCAATTTCAGAAAGCTGTTCTTGTTAGGAAGCTCATAATAAGGTTTCGATTTAACATCATCTAATCTATAGTATCCATATATGCAGGCTAGGAGGCCAGGCATTGTACTCAAAGTTAGTTGACTACTACAGTGCAACCTCCACAATATGACCTTAGGATAAAGGAAATGTTCCCTGCTTCATTTTTTGCGTGCTACAATTTCAACATCTCATAGCTTCAATATTTCATCTTTTATGATGATATGGAGTCATCCTTTCCTATGTACATTTATGGATATGCCTGGAATGGTAAGAGCTGAAAACATAGGCAGAGCCCAAAAGGGATCGAATTGAAGTAGAGACTGGAAATATTCTAGTTATACCCAAATAAACATCTTAGCCCTTGGACCATTTTCGCCATTCACACTGTTAGAGCCTTTAGTGGTTACTAATTTTGTATTGTTTTGAAATAAAATTACTTTTTCAGAAGCTTTTGTACTTATTTGCTAGAAATGTAGCCATTTCTTTTATCATTTTTAATACGAACTGAGGTGTTTGGTTTTGTGAATTTGAATCCGAGTTGAAAATGTAGTTGAAGTAGCCATTGTATGAGGAATATTAATCAGCACCGAAGAGTGGGGTTGCGTGGTCTCTACTCGATTGCAAGCATGTAATGTGATCCCACTTTCTGAGATGCTTCGTGATAACTAGACTAAAAAAATGAAATGAAAATTTTCACTTAAATTAAATGAATCAAATAGAACATTAAAAAATGAACAGAAGCATTTAATTCCATTACTGGAATAAAATTACTTCATACAAAGGATACTTCATGAAATAATATATATATATATACTGTAATTTTTTAAATAAAATTAATTAACTTTTTTTTTGTTACTTCCATTAATACAATTTATTATTTGTTACAAAAAGATTGTAATTTTAACTAAAATTCAAATAAAAAAATGTATAATTGTAACCAATGAAAAATATTTTCAAGTTTGAACTGTGATCACGTTTATTCATTAGCATATACATATGAAGAAAATAAATTATATTTTTAATTCACTAGGTTTGCTAAGAGTTTGGGGCAAAACCAAGGTATATCCAGATAACATTCACAATAGAATTCTGAATTCCAACAGCCGCATCTTCAACAAGTTACAACAAAATATACATATGATCAAACAACCAGCACACGATTTCAAAAATGAAAGGTTAAGTCTAATTGCCGGTCAGCACGTGCTCAAGTTCGACCTCCCTGTCATGCTGTGTATACCCATGAGGCACTCTTAGAATATCTTCTTGTCACTCAAAACCAATTTGAAATGCTGAAGTCTCTTAGCTTTCTAAGATGTCTCTCCATTTCTTCTCTGCTATGCTCCCACTCTTGCTTTTCTATGACAGTCGTTGGATCCTCTTTTTCACTCTGCAAATAAGATGGCATATCAGAGGTGCAATTGTAATGTAAAGATAAATGAATGACACATTGATGATTATTGATTCAGGAAAGAAATAGTCACCGCATGTATTATTTTGAAGGAGCTCCCACGATCAGATATAACAAGCAAGTCACTCCTTCTATCTCTTGTTCTCCCTCCAGGAGCTGTTACCTACAGAAGACACATTGATGATTATTGATTAGAATAAATATTAACTTCACGGACACGACAAGTCAAGAATGTCTGACAACTATCCATGTTAACTAATGACAACTGCCTTACAAAAATAAGCCTGGATGGGGTGAGAGGGTGGGAGGAGAGAAGGAAAAAAAGATTCCCTTGTTTATGAGAAAACCATACTTATGCACTTGTAAGCTACAAAAGCAAGAGCCATGTAATGCAAAGAAATCCAATCAGGGTAACGAGTTCTAAGTTCTAACACATCAACTAGAATTCTCTAGTTTTGGTTGGGTTCTTTCGTTTTCTTTAGACAGTAAAATGTAAAGTAGGGTCATTTCCATAAACAACTAAAACAGCCATCTTCAGAGGCATTCTTCAAAAATAGTTTACCAGAGAAGGAAACTTTTCAATACAAAAAATTCTAAATTACATATAATAAAAATAACGTATAGCAAATAAAATTGGAAAATCCATCTGGAATAACCCTGCTTAATTGTAGTATGAGAAATCAAATAGCAATCAACATACCCAACACACAAAATCACATGTATAAACACAATATCCATCTCAACTCTTAACAGCTAGAAGTAAGCAGAGGTGGGAAAAACAAGATTTCTGAGCTCATATCAATAGTTTGGAACCTAACTCACCTAAGATCTAAGATAGGCTTTGATACCATCTTATAACTCAACCCCCACAAAACTTGCTTATAAGGTGAGAACTGCTCAAACTTTATGACAATTACATTGGTTATATTTCTAGTCGATATGGGATTACAACATGTCTATGTATATAGAAAAGAACCATTCAACTTAGAACTTGGCATGAATCCAATAAATTAAACCAGAGCTTTTTATTTCTTCTCAACATCATGTGATGCTATTTTACAGGATTTTAACTAAGATTCTAGAGCTATAAGCAAGAACATTAAGTTTAAGCAAAAGTGCACTTCCATGAATATAATGTCTAGCATTAGCAAAGAAATTGTTAAACAGTAAAACAATAGGTAATGTAAATTCAAGGCTGAGAAAAATGACTACGGAAGACAAGTATTTGCAACAGCCAGCAGAAAATATTTCAAAAGCAACTAGGCTGAGAATTAACAAACATTTTTTACCAAAACTTTGGCTCTGGTAATTGACTTGGATTTGGAATCAATAACATAAATCTCTTCAAAATCAAGCACAAACTCAGGATCACCCTTCCTTCGATTTTTGTAGTGTTTTGTCAAGTACACCTGTAACAGGAAAGAAGTCCAATGAGGGAGACATTCTAGCAAAAAAGACCAAGAGCATCATTTCAGTAACTATGTTAATTTCTTTTTTACAATGATTGGACTTATTGCTACAAATTTATAATAAATCTTCCTCTACTACAATACCTATAAGGAAATATGCAAAAAAAAAAAACTACCATCTTTAAGGAGAAGGGGAAAAAAAATCCCCACGTAGTCAAAGCCAGATCAGAATTTTCACAGCTTGTAGTTGTAGCAGGTATTTATGCATAAAAAAAAACTATGTATCCCATTATCCGGAGGCTCCATGCTATGCGTAAGTAAGAGGGAGGAATATTGTACGCAGCCTTACCCTTGCACATGCAAAGAGGCTATTTCCGAATTCGAACACATGACCAACGAGTCACCAAGACACATATTTATGCATAAAAGTAGGAATAAATTCTCCAGAGGCATTAAGATGAATAGAATGATATTTACCTGCCTCATTAGTTCATATCTTGTTAAATCATCTAATATTCCTAAAATCTTGCCTTTCAACCCACACTCCAACTAAAATGAAGCAATATATATATATATATATATATATATATATATATATATATATATATATATATATCAATGTTTTAACTCAACTAGCAAAATTGAGTTCCACCCTTCTTGCCATATAAACTCATTAAAACACTCTCTTCAATCATTTAATCTGATTGATTGTCCTAATTCCTAAAGAACAACAAAGAAACCAACATATACTTCGAAACACTAGTCCTTGTGAATGATGAACAAGGACTAGATTCATAAAAACAATTAATCATTCTTCAGGGCCCAGAGGAAGATACTTCACTCAGTTCACTGGTAATTGATCAAGCTCATCAAATGGCAGCATTAATTCCTCCAATCTCACCCTATACTACCTAGAAGTCACATTTAGTCTTCCTTTAATAAGTATCCATCTTATTCTTAAAGCCCCAATTTTCATTAAAATTGTAAGAAGCACAGTAACTGTATAATTCACATATTACTTACAGCCTGAAACAGAACAAGCTGGCCATACCTTGAGGATCTCCCTCTCCGTTTTATACAGAGGATCTCGAGGCGCATCAATAGGTGGCTCTGTCACATTGTAGCTTCCATAATCACTCTGCGCACATCTAATGTACTACACATTTGGCCAAAAAGATAGTATCCATTAAAGAGAGAATTTAATTAAAACCAAAATGTACCGATTGCCATGAATGTAATATGCAATATTATAGAGTTTTGTAATAAACTAAAAATGAATTACTTTAAAAGTCATATCTAAAGGAAGTGAAACTTACCTTCTGCGGCATTGGAGCGAGAACCTTGGGAATTGAATAAACATCTGTATCTGGAGGAGTAACATACATCTACGAACAAAGATTCAACTCAACGGTGAAAAGTAGAACAACAGCAACAACAACAAAAAGAAGAAGAGGTAGAATAGAAGTGTAGAACCTCTCTGAAGTCGTAGACATCGTTGTCGGGGTCGGGGGGCTTGCGAATGAAGAAGTCGCAATCGACCAGGCAAATCTTGTGGAACTCGTCCTCGTTGATTTTGTAGTCGACGACGGTGTCGGAGTGCCAGCCCTGCGTGGAAACGAAGCTCTTGCTCTCGACGACGGCGATGTCGTCGTCTCCGGCGGCGGAAGCGATGGCGGAGGAGACGAGGGGGTCGTACTCGATGTCGAAGTCCTTCTTGTTGTCGAGCTCCTCCATTTCGTCCTCGTCCATCTCGTAGTGGTCGGGGCCGCCCCCGTCGCCGTCGTCATCGTCGGCGCGGGTTAGGAAAGGGTTGTGGCGAGATTTGGAGGGAGGGCGGAGGAGAAGAGAGGGGTTGAAGAGTGGTTTGAGTGGTCTGAAGGGGAGGAAAGAGCGAGGTGGGTGGGGATTGAGAGAGAGGGGTGGTGAAGAGAAGAACAAGGTAGAAGTAGTCATCATCGTCTCATGGGGTTTTGAAGGGTTTAAGGGAAGAGAAGAGAAGATGCTTCTCAAGCTGGGTGGATAAGATTAGCTCACTGCTTTGCTGCCTTTTGCCCTCCTGCACCAGCAAACTCTGCCTTTTACTAATTATTTAATTATTTTAAATTTCAATATAAGTCATTGCTTAAATATAATATAAAATTTATTCTCCCTAATTATCTTATTTTTTATAAGACTTAAATTTAAAATAATATTTTTTATAAGATTTAATTTATAATTTTTTGAATTAATTGTTTTTAAATAAAAAATATCCTTACTTTAAATAAAATAAATAACAATTAAAATATAAATTTAAATCACATGTCCCATTTTTCTTTCTCATCCAATTATAAGATGTTACGTCATGTTTTATTATATTTAACGAATAGATGACGTCGTTTCCGTGTCTGTTTACCGCCAAGGGAGAGAGAGGAGAAACAGTCTCATTTTAGTCAATAATAATGGAGAATTTATATTTTATTAGTAAGTAATTGTGTAACTTGAGTTATAATTTTTTTAATATTATCTTAGACATGTGGGAGTAAAATGTATTAAGTTAAAAAAGAAAAATATTTTTGTCTAATTCACTTTTTGGAAAAACACTTATTTAAAATTATTTTTTAAATTTAAACAAATTATCTCATTATTTGACTCCATTAAATAAAACATGAATTAACAAATAAAAATGACAACGAATAAATTTGTCTATCCCAATTAGGGGTGTTCGCGGGTCAGTTCGGATCGATTTTGGTCAAATTTAGGATCCAACTCAATTAAATTTGATTGGTTCGGTTCGATTCGGTTTTCAGAAGAAAAAAAATTTGAAACTCAACCCAACCCAATCCATTCATGAACAGTTCGGTTCGGTTCGGATCATCGAGTTATCCATTTAATTTTTTTTTTTAGAACTACTATTTTATATCACGATTCTTTCAAATATCTCATACAATTAATACAATATTATCAAATGTATGAAAGTAGTAAAATTGATTCATTTAATACCATCAACATAATATTATAAAATAGACTTATAATATAAATTAAAACAAAAGATTTCTGAACAATATTTACTATAATAGTCTGAATCACAACTGAATCTTACAAACCAAGCTTTGTTATAACCAATTTTGTTGTAACCATATCTGCTGAAACAAACAAATAAACAAAATATGATTCATTAATATTATAAACATGGTAAACAATATATGAAAAAAAAGGTGAAACAAATAACAATATACCTAAAAGTAATACATTAAGAAGTTCCAGCACTTGCAGTTTCAATACTTGGAGACCCAATATTAGCAGTATTTAAAGTCAAACCAAACAATTCTAAAAATTTAAACACAACCCCGTTATCACAAAAATTAATTGATATTTTATACAAATATAAAAATGAAATAAGAGATTAATGATTATACACCTGATTCAATCTTTTCCGCTTCATTTATTTCAACTTGCAAGTCATTAACATTTTGCTTAGTAGATCTAAGCCAATTTTTGGCACAAATTAGAGCTTCAACAGTAGTAGGACTCAAGGAATTACGAAATGAATCCAGAATTCTACCCCTTGTACTAAATGCAGACTCAGATGATACAGTAGATACAGGAATGACCAATATATCTCTAGCCATACAGGAAAGAATATAATATTTGGATGTCTTCAATTTCCACCAATTCAAAATGTCAAACTCAGGGTGGTCATCTTCAACATCATCCTCCAAATACCTATCTAACTCATTTTTTTTTGCACCTCACCCTATTTTTTTCTTAATTTTCATTCTAAATTCATCATCTCAATCATCATCCTTATCACCTTTGTCGTCATTATGTTGTGAGACCATGTTTGAAGCCAATGTACTGGAATTAGCTGAATTGCTACTAGAATGACAAATGAGATGTTCTAATACATATTGCTGAATCAGTTTGTGAATGAGGTCTTTCAATTTTTTCATCATGTCCATGCTCTTCTCAACACCATACATACGATTAAAACAAAATTGAATGTATTCATATTTATAACGAGGATCAAGGAAAATAGCAACAAGAAAAAGGTAGTTAATTCCACCACTTTCCCAATATTTGTTAAACTTTAACTGCATATTTGTTGTCATCCTTTGTATCACTATGTCATCATTATGCCTACACTTATTTAGTGATTTTTGAATACTAACCAGCTTCTTAAAAAAAGTGTTGGCAGTAACATGCAATGACCCAAAAAAAGAAAGAGTTGCATCATAGAAAGTCTTCAAAAAGTTAATAAAAACACGAGCACGTTGCCAATCAATCTCTTTGAGACATCCTTCCCCTTCACTAGATATGAGATTTAACACATATGAAGCCTCAACATACTCATAGCGATAAAATGCATGTTCATATTTTTCAGCAACATTTAACATCAAATAAGTAGAGTTCCACCTAGTTGGTACATCAAGTATTAACATGGCCTTAGTGGATATACTTACTTTTTCAGCACACCTCTTAAAACTTGCAAATCTACCTGGAGAAGATTTCACAAACTTACATACAGCTCTTATTTTTCTAATGGATAGGTCAATTTCTTTCAATCCATCACTAACAATTAAATTCAAAATATGAGCAAAACATCGCATGTGCATGAACTCTCCATTCAATAAAGTATGCTCATTCCAAACACTCAATACTCTAGCTAAATATGAAACAGCCAAGTTATTAGCACTTGCATTATCCACTGTCACACAACAAACTTTTGAAATCCCCCATTCTTTTAAACAATTCTCTAGGATTATCCCTATGGTTTCACCTTTGTGGTCAGAAATCAAACAAAATTTCAATATTTTTTTTGTTTAATTCCCACCCTTCATCAATGTAATGAGCTGTCACACACATGTAATTCATATTTTGAATTGACGTCCAAGTATCTGTAGTAAGTGAAACCATTGGTTTATTTGCAGACAACACATGCTTCAACTTCTCCTTTTCATCATTAAACACATGCATGCAATATCTAGCAATAATGACACGAGAAGGATTTTTAAATTTAGGTTGAGCATCTTCCATGAACTTCCTAAACCCTTCATTTTCAACAAACTTAAAGGCAATTTCATCAATAATGATCATCTTTGTAAGTGCTATTAGAGTCTGCTCTTGATTAAAATCAACAAGTTTCATACTAACTTTATTAGGGTCACTCTCACTATCACTTCCAAAAATAATTGTCTTTTGCTTTTTATCAGCCTGCCTATATAGGTTTTCTTACATTGTTGGAACACATGTCTTCTCAAGTTAGAGGTTCCATATACAGAACTAGCTACTGCATATGATGCATTACAATACTTGCAATAAGCCCTACCATCTTCCTTCTTAATAAAATGTTCCCAAACATTAGAAGGGGGTCTAGCAGATTTTTTTTCCTTACCTCTACTTGTGCAGATTCAGATTGTTGTCCTTGCCTTTGTTGTGGTGGAGTTTCATGTCCTTGTGGTTGTGAAAAAACTCGTCCCTTGCTAGGATGGACTTTGAGTATGACATGGAGAGGGAGTGCTAATTGGTGGAATTGGAGATGAATCATTAACACTTTCTATACCACTTTTCTTTTCCAATTATCTCATTTTCAAATTCTAAAGAACTTATCCACAATATAAAAAAATATAAGTGAAGTAACATAGACCTTGTTCATTAAATAGCAGAAGCAATAATATATAGAAATAAGAGATAAAGAAGACATAATCAATTTTAATGTGGAAAACCCAATTGGGTAAAAAAACCACGACTTCCAAATTGGATAATTAATCCAATGGATAACTCCACTATGATAATTTTGTGTACAAGAGTTCCTAGTATCCTAGTTTCCTAGTTTACCCTTACACAACAATTATCCCAGCTGGTATCCTTATTTCCCAGCAAAAAGCTCTAGTCTCAATTCACCAAGAATAGAGATAGACTGATATCCTTGTTTCCCAACCAGACTGGTATCCTAATTTTCCAGCCAGAAGTCGCATGTCTCAATTCATCAAGAACAGAGACGAAACTGGTATCCTAGTTCCCAGCTGCGACCTTTTCCAAAGTCAAGAAGAAGAATACAATAAAATAGTTATTTACGCTTATATTCCTTAAGCAAGTAAGTATCTTTAAATCCTGATTGAGAGTTGAAGAATCAAACTTGTCAAACGCTTCTATATGATCTCATAACAATTCTCTCAATGATGCAAACTTAAACTCTCTAATATTATTTGGAATGAAATGCATACATGAACACCAAAATATGTTTCTATTTATACTAATTTAAAGATATGATTTTAACCAATTTTTGAATGCAATCTTAAATATATTCTATCATATTATCCAATGCAATCTTAAAGATATTTTATTATATTATGCAATGCAATCTTAAAAATATTCTATCTTTTTTTTTAATGTAATATTAAAAAATATCCTATCTTATTTTTGAATGCAATCTTAAACATTTACAATATTATATCTTTTTTTATTGTCAAATTATTTTTTTAATTTTTAATATATATATATATATAAATAATAAAATTTATATTATTATTACGGGTTCACGGATCGGGTCATCGGATCAACGGATCTGTAAATCTAAACCCGTGACCCAACCCGTACATGAACGGTTTTGATCGGTTCGGTTCGATTTTGACCAAAATATATAAATGACTCAACCCAAACTGTTCGGATCGGTTCGGATTCACGAATGACCCGTACCCGCGAACACCCCTAATCCCAATTCTCATCCCCACAAAAGGCGGAGGGGTCAGATTCAAGTTTATAAAAGATGAAAGTAAAAAATAAACCCAACACCATCCTATTAAATTCAGAAAAATTTGTGAAGAATTCATCTCATATTCAAATAAAATCATAAACTAAGTTATTAATTACATTTTAATTCAATATATATATATATAAGCAAAGAACATTATTTAAAAATTAGATTATATTTTTAGTTAAATGTATAATTTTCAATTTTATTATAATTAGTATTAAAATTATAATATTATTTATTTAAACATTAAAATAATTATTTTAAATTTAATAATTATAAAAAATGAAATATGAAATAATTATATAATTAACTATTACATATAATAATAAAATGAAATTATAATATAAATATATAATTACATTATTAATAATTATAAAAATGTAGGTGACATATTTAAGGTTAGATGTATTAAGTAAAAAAAGTCAACTTCTACCATTGGCGGATCTAGGAAAAAATATTCATGTCCGCATACTTAATGGTGGGATTCGAGGGTAGCGCCCCGAAATAATTATTTTTTTGTCAAAAAATTTAAATCAACACTTTATGTATAGGGTTATGAACTCGCTCAAAATGCATTTACTTTTGTAACAAGATGCAGATAATAGTTTGACCAATAAAATATTTATGCCTATTATTTTAAAATGTTGTTTGATTTTAGTGAGACACTAACACTAACATGTTGGATATTCTGAATATTTACTTCACTAGCAACACCTCTACTTTTCAAAATCACATCCAAATAATAAATTTAAAATCAATAATAAATCAAAGTAGCAGCACTAGTATTTAAATTTAAAAATTCAGCAAAAAAAATATTTAAATTTAAAATAATAAATATTTGAATCTTTTATCAAAAGTGTAATACTATTACAATTTGATTCATCAAGATAAAAAAATAAGTTTAATTTTTAATGTAAAAAAGTGATAAATTAAGATTAATTTAATGTTAAGTTATAAAATTTAAAGTTAATTTATTATTAAATTATCAAATTAAATTATTGTATTTTTACAAGATTAACAAAATAAAATTATTTTTTATTACAATTCACCAGCGTTTCATACTAGAATTACAAATTTGATTATTTAACACTGTGATCAGTAATGTACACTATGTTAAAAGTATTAAATACAAATATTTGACTACTATCATATGAGTTCTGCAATATTGATTTTTAAAAGTATTTAAGTACATATTGCATTATTGATTTTGAAAAGTATAAAGTATTAAATATAACATAAAATTGTCTCTTCTCGTTTTCTCTCTCCTCCCTCAAAGCTCAGCGTCACCGTCACCGCCACAACACCTTCTTCTTCCTAATGCTCCTTCTTCATTCTTTCTCCTTCCTCGTGACTCGCCCACGCGGGAAGATATCACTCCCTCCCCATCCCTTTCATTTTGATCTTCATTCTCCCTGTATTCAAAGTCTAAGGTTTTCCAAAAATTTTATGTCCGCACTTGCAGACATAAACCTACACATGGGTCCGCCACTGACTTCTGCCACTTCTACCACATACATTTGCAGGGACAAAATTTGTATGATCATAAAAATTGTTAGGTCAAGTTGACCCAAAAGAATAAAGAAGGCCTTAATGAACTGGCCCCTTTAACAATTATCCCTAACACTGAACACAGATTTCATTCCCTTTCTCTCTTTGGATTGTGCTAAATACACTATACAAATTTCTAATAAACTATATATGAACAATGTGCGGACGAAAATGTCTTTCGCGATTTGAAGATTCTGTAATCTTTATACGGATTGTCGAACGGTAATCCGTATGGCTTTTTTTAAAGTGATACGGATTGGGCCAATCCGTAAGTAATTTTTTATAAGTTAAAATATTTTTTTTTCCAAATAATGGCACATGCAGGTCTCGAACATGTGACTTTCAAGTTATTAAAGCAATGCTCTAACCAACTGAGTTAATAAGTCAATTATGCTAAAAAACAATTAATGTTGATACATATAACACTAAATTTTTTAAAGTATATTTAATATACATATAAGTTTACATAATAAATTATGTTAATAATATTAAAGTAATAATATGAGAAATAACTTAATAGTAAAAAAATTCAAATTAAATTAATTATATATAACTCATTAATTGATAAAATTAAAATAAAAGAGAATCCTATTTGATAGGATCATAACCAACTATTATCCTAATTGATAAAATGAAAATAATATCCGTAATTAATAAAATAAGAATTTGAAAAAAGAAAAGATAAAGAAGTTAGATAAATTAAACAATTAAAGATTTAGATATGTGTAATAAATATATATTAAAAAAATTTAGTGTTATATGTATCAACATTAATTATTTTTTAGCATAATTAACTTATTAACTCAGTTAGTTGGAGTATCATTTTAATAACTTAAATGTCACATGTTTAAGACCTACATGTGTCATTATTTTAAAAAAATATATTTTAATTTAAAAGAAAAAACTTACTTAGATTACATAATCTTCAAATCACATATAATATATTAGAAATTTGTATAATATATTTATCACAACCCACTTTCTTTTCATTCATGAACAGGCCGCATGTGATGTAACCACCACTAGATCTTACCCAAAGGAGACACTTCATAGTTCATAACAGTTAACAGTTAGCATAAAAATGTATCAAAACAAAAAACTAGAACAAAGCTATTTCAATCCAGTTTTACTTCGACCCGACCCGTAAGAAAACCACCCGACCCAGGTTCCTTTTCCTTCCCTGGTTTTTTCTCGGAAAAGAGCGAGCTAGGAATTTTTTTGGGACCAAACTCGAATTGCAGTTAAACCCCCAACAGACACACTCCAATTATTCGATTTTTCTTTAATTTTCGTCAATTAATTTTAGAATCCCGCGCAATCTATCTGGACCAAGAAATTCCCTTCTTCTCTGTGTAATGTTTCTTCTCTCTCGCGCCCTAATTATCGAATCTTTTTATCGATGAATTCGGTGTTTCCGATGGCGGAGGAGAAGAGGGCGTCGTCGTTCGTGAAGAAAGGCGACCGGCAAATGTTCACGGTGGAGCTCCGGCCAGGTGAGACCACCATAGTTTCTTGGAAGAAGCTGTTGAAGGATGCTAACAAGCCCAACGGATCCACTTCGGTGCCACAATATGTCGCAATCGCTCCGGTGAGACTTCTCTTCCATCTCGCTCTGGTTCTCTCTAGACGTAGTTTCCGAGAGCATTGTTAATTCGCTGCCATATGTGAAGTTTTTTCATCTTTTGCTATTGGTGTTTTCGCTTTGGTGCTTTGCATTGTGGTGCGGTGTTGTTTTGGATCGAATTTTGGGTTTGATAGGGGTTTTGTGCCAAACTGGAATTGTTGTTCTTCGAAGCTATCAATTCTGTTTGACTTTGAATTCGTTATTTTGAATGTTGTTGGATATGCCTTTTTGCCCTAATATATGTTCCTGTTTCGGTTTTTTCTGGGCATGATGTAACTTATACGAGTTGCGTAGACGTAAATTGGTATAATTAGAGTGCTAAAGTGTGAAATAGGATTGTAAGAGCAATTGTTCTGTGTTGTTAGTGAGGTAAACCAGTTTCCGAGATGTGGTACTGAACTTTATTTCATTAGTTTTAGGCAATTAAACCAGTTCATACTACAATAAATATTATTTGCAGGATTCCCCACTATTTAACAAGCATCTGTTTGATTATCATACTTCAGGTGTTGTTCTTTAGTGCATATTTGTGCAATGCTTTCTGAAATCAGTTTTACATGTCTGTTAATAGATACGGCTGGACTACCATGATCTAGTAGAGTCTTTAATATTTGAGAATCATGTAAGATGTAGTAGTAGTTAGTGGATGTGTACATGAATTTTCTTTTTTGGTACCAAGTTCTTTTGTTTTGAATTTACTCCATAGTTCTTAAACATGTGGTATACAAAATTGATTTTTTTTCTTCTGTAACATAGTTGTATTAGTCAAGGTAACCAAGACTTAAATGCTCTAGGCTTTTGATACTAAGTTCTCTCATTTCATGCTATTGTTCACCCCCCCCCCCCCCCCACACACAAAAAACAAATTATTTTGAAATTATGTGTTGTCTTATGCTTCACCATTTTCACAAGTCTCTGCCCATTTTTTTAGGGTCAACCTGTTGAGGTTAAAGAAACAGATCCTTCTCAGCCAAACCGTTTCAGTGCTGTAATAGGGAAGATTGAACACCTTTACATGGTATTTGTATATTGCTTGCTAAGATTGTTACTATATGCTCTGCATCAGCAGCATGAATTAGTTATTTGAACAATTGATTAATATTATATATGTGTGTTAAGTATTAATTTGTAGCTTCTGTATTGTGAATAAATGGGACCCTGAATCATTTTCAGGGTAAGGATAGTAGTGATGATGAGGATCTGCTTGATGTTCCTGATGATGATCAGTATGATACTGAAGACTCTTTTATAGATGATGCTGAACTGGTTGGTATCGTTGGATTTTTTTTGGTTTATTTATCACTCTCTTGACCTTTTATTGCCAAGACAGGAATTGTACTGTTTTGTTTTATGGACCTTTTTTTGTATTTCTTTTTTATGCTCCTAAACTGTTCATTATGCAGGATGAATATTTTGAGGTTGATAATTCTGCAAGCAAACATGATGGGTTCTTTGTAAATAGGGGGAAATTGGAACACATGTAAGTTTTGCTGTTTAAAAAAATATACTTTGAACATTACATTTTGTTCTTTTCAAACCACACACGTTTAAAGCAAATCATAGAAAGGTTTCTTTGCAACTTACTTATTTTATTTGTTGATCCCTTTTTCATTTCTGAGGTTGGTTTCTTATTATCATTTTATTGCATTGGCTGTTAAATAACCTCTTTTTAGCCGACTCAAATTATTCACCAGTCATAACATTTTTGCTTTTTTGAATATCTATCAACATGCTTGTCTTTATTAGATAATCTAGTGTTGTTCTTTATTTGTGTTCCTAATTATGTTAGCATTATCTTTTGTTATTAGTAAACATTCTTTCCTTTGACACTTGACTACAAATTTGTAGTGATTTAATGAATATATTTTGTTGAAGATTGGAGTAAATGATTTGTCTTAAAAATTATGAATTGTTCTTACAGATTGTTTTTTCTTTTTATATTACAAGAAATGAACCTCCTGTACTACCTAATCAGCAACCAAAGAAAAGGCGCAGAAAAGATATATTGAAGAATGCTGGTGAAAACAATGATGGTCATGAATCAAATAAAAATGTAAAAGTTGGCAGGCCAGCATCTGCCAAAACAGCTTCACTACAGGCAAAGAATATGTTAAATTCGTCTGAGAATTTGGTTGCACCTGCTGAATATATTGAAGACTTGAAACTTCCAAATCAACCGGATGTCTCTGGAATTATTTCGAAAAGGAAAACTTCTGATACTAAACCAATATTGAACCCTTCTGTCTCTTTGAAAACATCAAGTGATGATGTTCCTGCTGTAACAGATGCAAAAGATGCTGACAAGCAGAAGAAAGGAGCTTTTCAATCTAAGAACATTAGTGATAAATATAAAGATGGAAGTGGATCATTTGATGCATCTCATCATAAATACAATGAAAAAAGTGCTTATGCTCATTCCAAATCCCAACCTGGAAGACCCCTAAGTAATATTGATGATTTGGAAAATATCAATCGGACAAAAGAAAAAAATGGTATGCGTGAGCTGCCAGATCTTAACTTGTCTGAGGGAAAGTCTGCTACCCAAGCAACAGTAAGTTTTTATTTCTTTTTCTTTTTTGTGTCTCCCTTTTCTTAATTTGATAAATAATTTGAAGAAACCAGAGATACCAAAAAAAAAAAAAAAAAAAGAGGTGCTCTGCAGTGCAGTGCTTTCTTCAATTCTTTTTTGCTATTAAACAAAAGGGTTCATGATAATTTCAATCACTGCCTTCCAAATGATCATTTTCTTAGTAGAACCACTTTCCATTGCAACTAAGAGATCAAGTCCTACACTGAAACTGAGGGATAACGTGACCCGTGCTTGGAATATCTATGAAAAATGGATTATTTCAATAAATCAGTTTTGTTTATAATCAATTGTTGTTATAATTAATTATATGATATTAGTTCTGTTTGATTATGTTAGGTGAAAAATGATTTTAAGATATTCTATTTTGTTTGGATTGTATATAAGAATCAGTTTTTATAGTAAAATTACAAGTATGAAGTTATTTGTAGTAGTTGTTTTGTATTTAAAATAATCAATTGTTGGGGATAAAATGGGAAAAATGAAAATTAAGCAAAAAAATAAGCTGATACTTTTCAAGCACACGCTTCAAAGCCTTTTACCATAAAAAAGCCCTTTTTTAATGTCACTTTGATTATTTTACCAAACATACCCGCTTTTTTGAGAGCAGCTTTTATTCTTGGATTTTTTTCTCTCTCCCAAATATAATCTAATCCAAACATGCCCTCTGTGCCAGATGAAATTAGAGCTGAATTTCCCAATAATGAGCCAATTAATAAGGCAAAAGAATAAGCATTGCTGAATCCCTTTTCTTTTGCATGAAGATTCTATGTAGATATTAGGCAATAAGCAGTTGTGTGTCATTGTTGCTTCAACCGTTCAACCCAGTCCTTTGACTAGCTCTCTTGGTTTTCATGAAGCATGGTTTTTCATTTAAAACGACATTCACCTAATCTAAAGGATGCTTAGCATACATGGGTTGGGTTGTGTTATATTTAGAAGGAACTGAAGTGATGAAGTAAACTATCCTTTTAACCAGCACTTTGTGAATTATACGTTTTTGTTTCTATTACTGTGACAGTGATGGTGAAAGTTATGCATATGGATTTTGGAATTGTAAGCATTAAACTATATATGTTTTATTAGTTCCTATCTTGTTCATGAGTTCATTTGAATGTTATGCAGAAATCTGAAAACATGCACAAGAAAGAGGGTTCTAGTGTTAGGCCAAAAACTTCAATGCTTGAAAAGGCTCTTCGTGAGTTGGAAAAAATGGTTGCAGAATGTAAGATTGGATATTTATGTTCACATTTATCATGGATAGGAATTGTGAAATGTTTGGTTCTAATGCTAAACTTTTAGTTTCTTTTTCTTTGTTCCTTTTGAATAATGTTACAGCTAGGCCACCAGCAGTGGATAACCAAGAGGTTGATGCTACATCCCAGGCAGTCAAAAGGAGGTTGCCTAGAGAAATAAAGCTAAAGCTTGCTAAAGTTGCTAGACTAGCGGTACTGGAAAATGCTACTTTCTTGATGTTATGCTTCTGAAGATATACTATTTTATACTGTTTACTTAAGGGTTTTGAACATTGTAGTATTAAGTATTAACTATATGTTTTCATTGCATCAGGCAACACACGGGAAAGTATCAAAAGAGTTAATTAACCGTCTTATGAGTATTCTTGGGCATCTGATTCAGTTAAGAACATTAAAGGTATTGCAGCTGTTAAAAATAAACAGGCAACCCTTTAGTGTTAGTTGTTACAGTTTCCAACTTTAATCTCTCCCTTTGCTTCTTTTAGCAAACATATATAGTTGAAACCCAAACTTTATGTGGAGTAGAGACTTTTGTATGCTTGTTTTTCTCATTTTAATTAAAACTGTCTTCATGAGGAATAAAAATTTCACCTCTAATTTTTCTTGGATATTTTTTTATCTCGTAGTATCTTGACATTTTCCATAACTGTTATTCATTGTTTTTATTCAGTGTAGTTTAGGTTTATTAGGTTCTCTTAATTCCTGAAACTACTTATCTTCTCATACAAAGTTCTTTTTTTTTTTCTTTACTGCAGAGAAACTTAAAAATAATGATCAATATGGGTCTTTCAGCAAAGCAGGAGGAGGATAATAGGTTTCAACAGATAAAGAAGGAAGTTGTTGATTTGATTAAGATGCAGGCCCCAACTCTGGAATCCAAGGTTTATTGTAGTTTCCCTTGTTATTGGATTCTTTATCAAATATTGGTAAACTGGCTTACGTGTGTTGTATTTTCACTGATGTTCAATTCTGATGAGTTCACAATGTCTCCAATATGTAGCTTGAGATTCTTTAAATTGTTTGTTGTTGTATCTGTCAACATCATGTGATATATGTTCTTTGGTGTTCTTATGTTTGCATGTTCTCCATTAAAATCCATATGATGTCTCCTGCCATCCTTTCTATTGGTTGCTCCTCTTAATAATGGATTCAATGTAATTTGGTATTTGCTCTGCAAATGCTAGTTATGGCAAGGTTACTAGTGGATCTTTGGAAAGGGATTTGATTGGTTATAGTTATGATTTACAATTGTGTTTTCTTTCTATAACTTACAATTGGTTATAGTTATGATATTTTGTTCATATAATTTTGGACACATGGTGTTTTTTGGGCACTTCAGCAGCAGCAGAAAGGTGAAGCATCTGGTGATTTTCAAGAATTTGGTCCTGATGGAAAATCAATAACTAAAAGGAAGTTTACTATGGATGCTGCATTGGAGGACAAGATTTGTGATCTCTATGATCTTTTTGTAGATGTATGGATTTTATCTATAGATATTTTCCTTGAAATTATTTTGTTTGTGATAAAGCTTTCTTATTGAATCTTTTTTGTGATTGCTGTAGGGGTTGGATGAAAATGCAGGTCCACAGATCAGAAAGTTGTATGCTGAGGTGGTTCATATTTTCTAAATCTTCCTGTCAATAATGGTTTAGCAGAGATACTAGGTTGCTTGCATTGTGTTTTTCTGTCTGAGGACCAAAAACTCAATCAACTTGGTTTTTGAAATTCTTGACTTATTTTCTCTAAGTTTGATTTGGTTTATTAATGCCTTCTTATCTAAACTATTATATGGACAGATTATTTGCGTATAAAGTAACATAACAAACTGTTAATTATGAAATCCCCTCGTTCTATCCCTAGAAGACAACGAATAAAATGATTTGCAATTTATTTCGAGGATTTTTATTTTTTGTTTTTTTCCAACAACTTTCTTCTTTCAGGAGCATTAGTGCTACTTAATAGTTAATATATGTGTATGTGTATACTGAATGTATAGTTTATGTTGTGTGACTTGGGTAAAGTTAATCTGTTTGCATTCTATGGACAAATATATTTATTATTTCAACTTATAACTTTGTTGTCTTCAGCTTGCACAGTTATGGCCCAGTGGTTACATGGACAACCATGGGATCAAACGTGGAATTTGCAGGGCAAAAGAGAGGCGCAGAGCACTGTACAACAAACATAAGGTATGCCTTTTGCAGTTAATAATGATTTTTATAATTAGTGATGCATTCTTCAATCTCACCCTTTCTCTAAAGTAGAAGAACGGTCTTCCCTTGTTCTAATAAGTGTAACTAAGGAAAGAGTTTCATGAACATTGTCTGGGCTCTAGACTGTAGTGTCCTGTATGGAATTGCAACATTGGAAACTACACATGCTTGGGGTGGTGGTAGTTAAGGTTGCCAATGTCATACAATTTACCAAAGACCATATAGTGAAATGTGAGTAGAAAAATGGTTACTTGGATCATAAGGTCCTGCTTCTATCCCTTGTTCTTTTTTAAACATTTCAGAGTTCCCCAATTTTGAAGGTGTGTTTGGATGTTGGGAGGGGAAGAGAAAAAACCAAACTAAAAAGGGAAGGCAAGAGAACGATTTTTCCCCAGCCCTTCCTGAATGGAAGAGGGAGAAACTCATGTGCCTAACCAAAATCAAGCAGTTGAACCCTATTGAAACCCCAAGCTAAACTGAAACCCAACATGCAACTTTAAGATGAAGTTCTGGTTGTAAGCTAAACACAGAGCTTCAAAACCCAAGGCCATGCTATTTATGTTCATGGTTCTAATAGTGATAGCCTACCTGTTTAGAATGATATCTATATTTTATCATGCTTTTTTGGGATATCAGACAAATGTATATTGGCTGAACCTCTCCTATTGCTGTATTCCTTGCCTACTTCAAGTGTTAGAAATAGGTATATTAAATGAATGTGTGGCCATACAAGAGAAGACAGGATACAAAATGATTGTATACGAGAAGATATTAGTGTGACACTTATCGAGGAAACGATAACAAAAAATTAGTTAAGGTGATTTGGACATGTGCATAGAAAGCCATTGAAGGTACTGGTGAGGAGAGTAGATAGCAGGGTTTTTAGCTTTCTGAAAACTAAAAGGGGTAGTGAGGCTAAAAAGGACACTGGAGGAAATTCTTATAAGGGATCTCATCATGAATGGTATCCTTGAGAATTTGGTTTAGTCAATGGTGTTATGTGAGCCTTGTAACTGATTTCACCTAGTAGGATAAAGCTATTGGTGTAGTATTGGAAGTGTTATAAATGATGAAATACCCAAATAAAAGTTAGTAATGAATATGATATATAGTGGAAACTTCTTTCACCATTTTCATTTCATTGGTATTCTATTTGAATGAACCTAATTAACAATGGAAGAACAACATTTTGATTCTTTGTATGCCCGGATGATAGCTGTGATTTGATATCTGACTGCACAATATTGATCTTTTAGTTGATTTTAATTTCATCGTTTTATTTTTTTGTTGTTAGGATCAGGAGAAAATTAAGAGGAAAAAGTTGCTGGTACCTAAGCAAGAGGAGAATGTTCGATTTGATATCCATTCAATTGCTTCACAGCAGAACCCACGGGAGAGATCAGCTCCAGAGTCTAGTAGTCATGCTTATACTTCAGGGAACAAGCAAGTTTCTAACACAAGCACGACTGGCCGAGTCCCCTGTCCAATGAATGGTCTAAAACAAGAAAAAGCAAAGGGAAGTTCAAGCAGTTCCGTGGATGATGTCAGGGCTGCAGATGGTGTTTTGACAAAGAAGGTAAAGAGAAAACCAGAATTTGAGTTGGAAGGAGCACATTTAGGTCCTGAGAAGGTAGCTTCCTTGCAGGGAGAAGAAAGGCCCAGGTCCCTAAAGCAGTCTATAGGGTCACTTCCCACCAAATCAAATCTTCAGCCAACATCTCTGCCTGATCTTGAACAGTGAAGCTAACTATTATAAGTAAAGAAATCTGAGATTTGAATAATTCTGTATATTCCTCATAGTCATAGAATGTACAGGGCCTATGCTTATATACACAAAAAGAGAATTATTCTAGAAGCTAATTTGTTGTAACTAACTCTCTTATACAACCTCACGTATAAAAGGAATAAAGGAATAAAAGCTACAAAGCACTACACCACTACTGCTATAACAGAAAGTAAAATACAATTACAAAAATGTCCTATGCTTAATACTCCCCCTCAAGGTGGGAAGTAAATATTTGAAATTCCCATCTTGGAAAGAAGTGAAGCACATTGTGCAGGAAACAGAGGCTTTGTCAACATATCTGCCAATTGATTCTGTGAATTAACATGAAAAGTCTTAATATCACCTTTGAGAATCTTCTCCCTTACTAAGTGGCAATCTATTTCTATGTTTTATTCTGTCATGGAAGACAAAATTTTCTGCTATATGGAGAGCAGCCTTATTGTCACAAAACAGAAAATCTGGCCTTATTGTCACAAAACATAAAATCTGGTCCATCATGCTTCAAATGTAAATCATGTAACAGAGAATTAATCCAAGTTAACTCATAGCAAACATTAGTCATTGCTCTATATTCTGCTTCTGCTGAAGACCTCGAAATTGTGGTTTGCTTATTTGATTTCCATGTTACCAAAGATTCACCGATGAACACAACATAACCAGTAACTGACTTTCTTGTATCAGGACATGATGCCCAATCTGAATCTGCAAATGCCTTCAACTTGATACTGTTTTTAGAACCATAGAACAACCCCTGCCTAATGGTTCCCTTGATGTACTGCAACAATCTATTCATAGCTTGCATGTGAGGCTTTCTAGGATTTGCAAGGAATTGGCTCAACCTGTTTACAGTAAAACAAATGTCTAGCCTAGTAATGGTTAAATACAATAATCTTCCTATCAATCTCCTATATGGTGCTGGGTCATCTAATAATTGTCCTTCTTCTAAGGATAATTTTACATTTGGTTCCATAGGAGTAGACTTAGGTTTGCAACCCAAGAATCCAGAATCAGACAGAATCTTCAAAGCATAACCTCTTTGATTTAAGGAAATTCCTTTATGATTCCGAGCCACCTCAATCCCAAGAAAATATTTTAACTCTCCAAGATCCTTAAGTTTCAAATACTAATTTAAGAATATCTTTAGAGAAGTAACTTTGGCATGGTCATTACTAGCAATGATAATATCATCTACATAAACTAAAAGACCTAAAAAACTGGAACCTTCAATTTTAACAAATAGAGAACAATCTGCACTTGACTGTTTGAACCCATTTGATATCAAAATAGAGGAAAATTTTAGAAACCATTGCCTAGAAGCTTACTTTAGACCATAAATAGACTTGTGTAACTTACAAACCAATTTGAAAGATAGAGACTTCCCCTCACTGTGATAGCCAAGTGGAGGGCCCATATAAACTTCTTCAGAAAGTTCACCGTGTAGAAAGGCATTGTTAATGTCCAAATGATGAAGAGACCAACCTGAAATGGAAGCCAAAGCAAGCAAAATTCTGACAGAACCTATTTTAGCCACTGGTGAAAAAGTGTCAAAATAATCAATGCCCTCTTGTTGAGTAAAACCTTGGGCTACCAAGCGAGCCTTGTATCTCTCCAAAGTCCCATCCGCATGGAGTTTACATTTGTAAACCCACTTACAACCAATGGCATGCTTACCAGGAGGTAAAGGGACCAAGGGCCAAGTACCATTGGATTCCAAAGCATCTAATTCAAGACGCATAGCCTGCTGCCAGTAGGGATTTTTAGAGGCCTCATGAAAGGAGGAAGGTTCAATATGAAGAGAGGCTGAGTTAATAAAAGTTTGAAAAGAAGGGGATATACGGGTGTAAGATAAAACAGAAGATAATGGGTAGGAAACAGTGGATATAGCAGAACAAATAAAATCCTGCAAATAAGGAGGTTTTGTGGCTCTAGAAGGTCTGCAAGAAGGAGGAGGGGAAAGGGAAGAGGTAGTAGGAAGGTTAGAATGAAAAAAAAATTGGAATGGTCAGTGGAAGGCTTGGTGAGGAGAGGAAAACCATATTCATGGAAAACAAGATCCCTTGTGATGAAGATACAGTTGCTAACAAGATCTAAAACTTTGTAAGCCTTGTATTCGGGGGGATACCCGAGAAAAATCACAACCCGTGGGAAAAATTTGTGACGATCCTTGGGCAATGTGGAAGCAAAACAGAGACAACCAAAAGACCTTAAATGAGAATAAGAATGAACCTTATCAAAAAGGACTTGAAAAGGAGACACATTGTTAAGAATAGGACATGGAAGGCGATTAATAAGATAAACAGAAGTTCTAATGCAGTCAGGCCAATGAGACAAAGGAACATTAGACTGAAAAAGCAAAGACCTAGCTAAATTCAAAATATGTTGATGTTTCCTTTCAACAACAGAATTCTGTTGTGGACGATCAATACAAGAATGAAAAGAAACAACACCATGTGAACGAAAAAAAGAACCAAAATTAAATTCAGGTGCATTATCAGAACGTAAATATTTTATTTTCTTGTTAAATTGTGTGAGAATTAGAGTATAAAACTCAAGAAAGACAGTTAAGACATCAAATTTAGAACGAAAAAAATAAACCCATGTGTATCGACTACAATCATCAACAATAGTCAGAAAATAGCGAAAACCATCAATGGACAAAGTTGAAAAAGGGCCCCAAACATCCAAATGTATTAAATCAAAAGTGGAAGATGACAAATTGTTCTGAGAAATAAAAGGTAAACGCCTCTGTTTAGAAAGAGGACAAACAATACATGGGTATTTACAATGAACAGGAACTTCCTTTAAATTTAAGACTAACTTCAAAATGGATAGACGAGTGGAAGAGGGGTGACCAAGGCGAGTATGCCACAGAGAAGAAGCAGCATCAGCAGTATAAGCAGAAGCAAGAACTTGAGGAGATTAGCGAAGGACATAAAGGTTTCCAGTACGATCAGTTGTCCCAATCGTGTGGGAGGTAGATGGATCCTGCAAAACACATAAAGAAGACGAAAAAGTAATGGACACACCAAGAGCAGAAGCTAAAGAACTAACAGACAAAAGATTATAATGAAATTGTGGAACAAACAAAACGGGAAAAAAGGGTAAATCCTTGAAAAGAAACAGTACCAACACGAGAGACAGTTAATTTGGTACCATTTGGAAGAGAGACAAATAGGTCAGAAATCAGTGTGGTGGAAACAAAAAAATCAAGAGAACAACAAACATGATGGGTAGCCCCCGTATCTAAAATCCAAGAAGAACGAGAAAGAGAAGAAGATGTACCAGAAACGTTAGCAACCGATGGTGATGGAAGATCTTGTTCAGTAGCAGAAGACGGTGATGTGGTCGTGGGTGAAAGTTGGGTGGAAATCAGGGTACAAATTTGGGAAAGTTGGTCATGAGTAAGGGTGAGAGGATTAATGGGAGTGGGCTGTGGTGAAAAAGGGCTGGGAGGATGGACTGTAGCAGGAGACAAATGGGCCTTGGTTCCATTGGATGTGGCCTGGTTCCTATACCCAAGAGGATAACCATGCAATTTGAAACACTTCTCCATTGTGTGACCCTGTTGTGAACAATGGGTGCAAAAGGGACGATCACGGCGAGGCCTAGGCGGTCCGGTGGCAGCATTCACAGTGGGAAGCAACTGGAGGTCAAAAACAGGGGAGGCACTAGGCATGATGAATCGTTGGCGTTCCTCTTGAATAACCAAAGAAAAAATGCGACTCAGAGGAGGCAAGGATTCCATTAGAAGAATCCGGGCTCGAGTTGTAGAGAAAGATTCGTTGAGCCCCATAAGAAATTGAATAGAAGCATCTTGTTCTTGATATTGTGTCCAGGTACGGAGGCCACCGCAATGACAAATCGAACTGGTTGAAATTCACGGAGGCCATCCCATATAGTCTTCAAATGTGTGAAATAAGCACTGACATCCAAAGAACCCTATTGAAGGGAGGCAAGTTGAAACTTTAATTGGAAGATGCGAGGAGCATTGCTTTGTTCAAAATGATCTCGAAGGTCAGTCCAAATTGAGTGAGTAGTGGGAAAGTATAGAAGACTATCGGCAATATCACGGGTTACAACATGAAAAATCCAAGAGGAGACCATGCTGTTGCAGCGAACCAAGAAGAATAGAGCAAATCAAAAGGGGATGGAGAAGGAAGCGATCCATCGACAAACATAAATTTGTTCTTGGCTTGAAGAGCCATAACCATGGAACGACGCCATTGTGATAGTTAGGACCAAGTCAACATTATGAAGAAAAAAAGGGCTAGAGGAATCATCGTGAGATGAGTCAGAACTACTAACAACGTTCTTGCCTCTCGCCATAAAGAAAAAATTATTCTTCTAATACCATATTATAAGTAAAGAAATCTGAGACTTGAACAATTCTGTATATTCCTCATAGTCATAGAATGTACAATGCCTATGCTTATATACACAAAAAGAGAATTATTCTAGAAGCTAATTTGTTGTAACTAACTCTCCTATACAACCTCACGTATAAAAGGAATAAAGGAATAAAAGCTACAAAGCACTACACCACTATTGCTATAACAGAAAGTAAAATACAATTACAAAAATGTCCTATGCTTAATACTAACGTAGTACCATGCAAGAGATTAGAGGTTTACGAAGCAGAATGTCAGTCTTATTTTTTCTTTTCAATTTTTTTTCCTAATCCCCTTCTCTATCAAATAGTTTATAGTTTATTTCTTATCATTTTTGTAATTATATGTCCTTGCAATGTTCTTCGAAATATAGATAGATTTAATGTTATTAGTGATGCACTGGCAAAGAGTCTTTACGCTTCTCTAAGGCAATTGTTCTTCTCTACTTCGCGTACAATTTTGATAAATTAGGGTGTGTTTGAATATACGTTAAAATCATGTTTAACGTGGATCTTACAAATTCTTTCAGTCATGTTTGGTACCTAGGAGTGTGTGCCATGGATAGAAAAATAGTGATGCAAACAAAAAAAAAGTTAGGGTTCTTTTGGGGTGGTTGAGATTTTAGTTTTGATTTTGAAATGTAATTTTTAAAACAAAATATGTTTGACAAAATTGGAGTTGAAATATTTTTTAACTTAATTTTGAAATTATTTTACATTCAATTTCAAAATCAAGAAAAAAATATTTATGAATTTGGTTTAGTCGAAAAAAAAAAACATTTTTGCTCCCAGCAACCACCATTATGTCACCATTGTCATTGTCACTGTTGTCACAATTATCACCATTATTGCTATCGTTATCATTGTGATCACTATCATTTCATCATTGTCATTAATGTCTTCACTATTACCATCATCACTATTATCATCATTGTCATTACCGTTGTCATATTACCACCGTTGTCATCGCTACCATTGACACTCCAACTATTATCATTGTCGTCGCCGTTACCACCACCATTATTCTATCATGATCATTAACGTTATATATCTTTATTTTTGTTGTAAAACTTTTTTTTTCAAATTTATATCTTTTTATTACTTTTTACTATCCTATCTCACATAATATTGACTTTAAAAGTTGTAAGGTGAAATTGTAGGCATGGACTTGTTTTACATTTTCGGTGTCATAGTCAACAAGTGATATTAAGGGAAAATTTTTGACGATTGTGCTAACACATCAAAAAGTTCCTTACAATCTTGCCAAACCTTTTTATAACAACCTCTAACTTTGCTACTATTATATCTTTTTCTTGCATCTTTCACTACTTTCAACCTTTAGTATTTGAAATAGAAGTTAAGGTAATAAGCATTTAGGTTTGATGGCCAAAGTTTAACTCAAATGATGATAAGATGGACGAAGTTAAGAAAAAATGCAACTACATAGACAAATTTGCATTAGGAAAAGAATTAAAATTTACATATTTTTCATACATAAATTAATATCAGTTATATGAACTAAATTATTAATTTAACTATTGATTATAATAAACTCAATAATCATATTTCGTGTCTATGGTCACATTATTTAGCAATTTTACATAGTTAAATAAGGTATAAGAACAATAAATAATGTTCATTAATAATAAAAGTAGAGAGACTAATTCTTAATGTAATATTAAAATGAAAAGATTATTTAATGAGTTTGACTTGTTTGACAATGCATATTAAATTTGTGAAATAAAATTTGAGTTAAATTGTTCCAAAAGACATAATTAAGAGGAACAATTTTTTTTAAAAATCTAATTAAGTTCCAAAAAATGAAAATTAATTCCATGATTGACTTAAAAACCATCATTTCTCATGGTCTCACTAGAAATAAAAAAAATCCTAAATACATGGTTATTTTTTTTTTTTTTTTAAATAGTAGACTAAATAGATAATAATAATAATAAAAAATTAACATACACGTCATGCTGTCAAGAAGGGCAGTGTACATCAAAATCAAAGAAAAGGAGTCATGTGGGTATCCAAATCCAAACAAACCACATTCCCATTCCTATTCCCAACGAAGTTCTTATTTTCTTTGTGTTGGTAAGAACTGAAGTCCCATGTTGGCACGCAGCAGTCTCTGCACGTGCCACATGGTGTTCTCCGTCGACCGGATTACTCCCACCTTCGTGTCTGTGTTTTCTGCCAACGCCAGAGTGTTGGCTTTCCGCTTCCAATTGCGGAGGAACACACACCTCGTTACGGCCCAACTTTCCAACTCTTTCTCCTTCAATTTCGGATTGGATTCCCAGGTTTGTTTAGCTCTTTTCTTCTTCACTGTTTCACTTTTAACACTTATTCACAATTTTGAGATAAACCCACATTTCCATTACGATTTGTTACTGTTTAATAGAAAAGGATCACAAAATATGAATATTTGAAGACCCTATTGATGTTGTGTAAATGAATTTTCCATGGCCACATTAGGGGTATTTTTATTTTTAATTTTTTATATGCATTCATGAATTCACTACAGATTGATATATATATATTTTTTTTTCAATTCTTGTTTTTTGAATGTTTTTGTTTGCACTTTGCAGTGTTTGAATTCCATTGAATCCCATGCTCCATCACGGTTGCCTTGGACTGGTCCAGTTCCAGGTGACATTGCTGAAGTGGAGGCATATTGTAGGATCTTTAGGAATTCCGAAAGGCTTCATTCTGCATTAATGCATGCCTTGTGTAACCCTTTAACTGGTGACTGTAGTGTTTCCTATGAGGTTCCGTCCGATGAGAAACCACTTCTAGAGGATAGAATAGTATCTGTCCTTGGATGCATTGTGGCTCTTGTGAACGGTGGGAGGCAGGATGTTCTTTCTGGAAGGTCTTCGATCGGGACTCCCTTTTGTTCGGCAGAGGTTGGCGTGATGGAGGATACGCTCCCCCCGCTTGCCCTTTTCAGGAGCGAGATGAAAAAGTGTTGTGAGAGCTTGCATGTTGCTCTTGAGAATTATTTTATTCCCGGCAATGATTGGAGCTTGGATGTGTGGAGGAAACTTCAGAGACTGAAGAATCTGTGTTATGATTCTGGCTTTCATCGTGGGGAGGATTATCCGTCTCCTGAGCTGTTTGCGAATTGGACTCCTGCGTATTTATTCACTTCCAAAGAGGACATGGAGTCCAAAGAATCTGAAACAGCTTTTTGCACCGGCGGGCAGGTAACAGAAGAAGGCCTAAAGTGGTTACTGGATAAAGGATATAAAACAATCATAGATCTCAGAGAAGAGGATGTAAAAGATAACTTCTATCAAGCAGCTGTGTGTGGTGCTATTTCATCTGGAAGTATCGAGTTGGTCAGAATCCCAGTTAAAGTTAGGACTGCACCTACGATGGAACAGGTTGAGAGGTTTGCATCTTATGCTTCAGATTGCAGCAAAAGACCAATTTATCTTCATAGCAAGGAGGGAGTTTGGAGAACATCTGCCATGGTCTCCAGATGGAGGCAGTACATGACTCGCCCTGCATCACAGTTTTTTTCTAATCAAGCAGTTATTTCCAATGACATGTCATCATATTATACAAATGGATCTGGAAAGCTGCAAGACTCAATGATTGCCGAGGGATCCAACCTGAAAAAAGATACTAATTTGCTGCAAGAGGGTTTGAGTGCAACACATGGTTCTGCTGGCACATTGGACTCATGTTCCTCTTTAAAAAAGAATAACGAAAAAACACAAAATAATGGAGCCTTAAGTGAACTTACTCCTGATGATATTGCTTCATCACGAGCCACTGCTGCTACTAGGGAAGGATCTTTTCCCAGTTTCTCCAGCGAAACTAGCCCTTTAGAAGCTCAAGTTCCTCCTTTTGATATCTTTTCCAAAAAAGAGATGTCCAAATTTTTTGGAAGTAGGAAGATCCCAAAACCCTCTCATTTTAGTTATCAGGGTAAAAGATTGGAAGGCCTGCCAGATTCGAGGAATCCTGAACCTAAAATTGTGGATCCAGCAAAAAGTTCCAACAGGTCAGCTCATGTGGATTGTCCATCTGGAGTGTCCCAGAACACAGTTGGTAGCAATTGGAAGTTAGTGAATTTGAATAATTCCAGTTCTGTTAGGACAACAGTTAATGGATTTAGTGAAGGGGAAATGTACTACAGGAGTGATGCCAATTTCTCTACCACTGTGAACAATGATATTGATAATGTCAATACTAACTCTCAAAGGATTGGAGTTAATAAGGATAAGGCTGGGCTAGCCTTATGTGATGAAGACTTGGGGCTCATTGAAGGAGACATGTGCGCTTCATCAACGGGGGTGGTAAGGGTGCAGTCAAGAAAAAAAGCAGAGATGTTCTTAGTACGAACGGATGGATTTACTTGTGCCAGAGAGAGGGTGAGTGAATCCTCATTGGCCTTTACTCATCCTAGCACCCAGCAACAGATGCTTATGTGGAAAACTACACCAAAGACAGTGTTACTGTTGAAAAAGCCAGGAGAGCATCTCATGGAAGAAGCTAGAGAGGTAACATTTTCATTTTCTTTCCGGCTCTAATAAGCATCCAAGCCATTAAAAAAATAGTCCTAGTTGGTTTCCAATAGCCTGTATATCAGAGTTTCTAACAATGATGTTTAGGATCAAATTTGTGTTTTGGTATACATAGGGACAAGTCCTGTTGTGGGGGAGGGGAGAGGATTTTAGATGAGGGCTCAGGGTAGGTGCCAATTGCTCTCTAAAGGAGCTTAATGGGAATAGTTTATTTGAAAATGATTTAGCATCATATTTGTCAAGCATTGACGTTGTTATTTATGATTTGAGAGATTATTAATTTTCATATTAATCCTAACATCAAGTATTGTGATGTTCTAAATGAAAACCTATGACATAGACATCTTGTTTGCCTATTTCATGTTTTCTATGTCTAAGGATTATTCCTAATAAGAAAGTTGTAGAGCTGAATATCAATTAGTAAAAGATCTGATTTATCAATATTGATGGGATTGTAGATGTAAACTTCTAAAGATGGACCACAGGAATTTCATGCATGGAATTCTATTGGGGATGGTTGGATCTATATTTTTCATCACTAAAAGTATGCTAGAGACAAAGATGTTCAATCTCTTCCTTCTGTAACAAAGGAATTAAAATTAGGAAACAAATCTTTTAGGGAATGTGAGAACTGGGGAATGTTCAATATCTTCCTTCTGTAACAGCATTTTGTACTTCTGCTATTCTTTATGGAAACTATATATTTATCCTGATTTTTCTTTTTTTTTTTTTTGTAATTAATTCTCAATAGAGTTTCTGTATTTCATCCACAGGTTGCTTCTTTTCTATATTACCAAGAGAAAATGAATGTTTTTGTGGAACCTGATGTGCATGATATATTTGCTAGAATTCCTGGGTTTGGATTTGTTCAGACCTTCTATACTCAGGATACTTGGTACTGGAATTTGTGAATTTATGCGCAACAATTTTATTTTTTCCCCATTATATTAAATTTGTGCTTCATTAAATTGTTGCGTAACATATCTAATGGCTCTGATTCAGTGATCTACACGAGAAAGTTGATTTTGTAGCATGTTTGGGGGGAGATGGTGTTATACTGCATGCTTCAAATCTTTTCAGAGATGCTATTCCTCCTGTTGTGTCATTTAACCTTGGTTCCCTTGGTTTTCTGACTTCTCATAACGTATGTCTTTCAAATACATCATTTATTTCACCATAAAGAAATGCTGGTATCTTTTTGGCCATATGTTTGATTTCAGTTCTGTTTTCTATTTCTAGTTCGAAGACTTCAAGCAGGACTTACAACAAGTTATCCATGGTAATAGTACAAGAGATGGAGTGTACATCACTCTCAGAATGCGTCTCCGATGTGAAATTTTTCGTAAGGGTAAAGCTGTACCAGGGAAAGTATTTGATATTCTCAATGAGGTTGTTGTTGATCGGGGTTCTAATCCATACCTTTCAAAGATCGAATGTTATGAACATGGTAGACTTATAACCAAGGCATGTTTGATTATGTATTTGTTATTTGTACACCAAATTTTGTATTTTATATTCGGTGATGAGAGCTTTCACTATCTCTAAAAACCTTTTCGAAGCAGTACCATTTCTTCTATATGATGATTGTCATGTCTTTCAGGTACAAGGTGATGGAGTCATTGTGGCCACCCCTACTGGAAGCACTGCCTATTCTACAGCTGCTGGAGGTTCCATGGTAAGCTTGAGCTAGAGTTGTATTTGTTAGGAACATGGTTTGAGCTGTATCTTTTACTAAAATAATTAGAATGACTGGCTTGATATCCTAGCCTTGGAATATTTTGATTGTTAAAATGTCCCATATTGGCTAGGAATATGGGCAATATACTCCTTGTAAGACTTGGGCAATCCTTCCCTCACGAGCTAACTTTTGAGGTTGAGTTAGATTCAGTACATTTCTAATATTGATAGACAATGGTTACAAACCCTAGCTATTATTGGTTCATCCAAGATTTCCTAACCTGCACTTTTCTATACACAGTAGATGGTTAACATTGTGTTGATGTGTCTTCCTACTTTTACTGCATTGCACTATAAGTGGCAGACTTGAAAAGAGAGGAGCTGAATATTATTGGATATTTTTTAATTCAAGCACTAATCCCTATATATAGGCCAAACTTATTAAAGCAAATATGAAAACCAATCCCTATTTATCGGCCAAACTTTTCTTTTTTTAATCGCCAAATGTTAATTGTTAGTTTATTAGTTTTCTTAGTGGGGGGATTCGAATCCATGACCTCCCCCCCTCCCTTCACCACCAAGTCAACCTTACATCTCCTTTTGTTGGTCAAACTTTAAAGGAAATCTGGAAACTAAACATATTAAGGGAAAGTCAGAAAAAATAGGAAAGATAAAATCTATCCTAATAATTTCAAATATATTCTGAATATATACAGGTAGATTCTATCCTAAATTAGTGTCTATTTACAACAGGCAGCTTAATAAACTATATGATAATCTTTATTATGTTCTTAGGAGACTGAAACTATTGATATTAACTAAGTTGTAATCATCAATCTTTTCTTAACTACTTTGGAAATGTTGGTGATTGACCAAGCTGAGCGAGTTGCAGAATAACAACTGCACCTGAATGCAGTCCCCTTCCTTCCTTTGAAAACCCCTTTTCAGTTTGTCCTCATTTTATGAAATCAAACTTGTTTAAATCATCCTCTCCTTCTTTCCCTCCCTCCCTCCCTCCCTCCCCCAAAATAAGTTTCTTATAAACTATACTTACATTTTGTTATTCCATAAAGAAAATGCTCTTGTTTTTACGCTTCCTTTTGTGTGGCTTGTATCATGTGAAAAGTGGAATAGTCAACATCTCTAGAAATATTAAGCGACTCTGAAGATGTAATGCAATAAACTCTTGTTCCACTTGTGGATGGCAAGGTAAGCCATTATCCAAGGAATTTCCATACAAAGTTTAAATTAGTATGGAAACCTCAGAAGTTGTCTTGTATAATTTCCTTTAGTATAACTTCTTAAATTCTATTTGTGCATGAATCTTCTAATGGCATGGTATCTACACTGTAACAGTATGAAATCGACCTGAATTAATTATTGTTTTCATTGATGCTTATTTCTAATGGCAAAAAAAAAAAAAAAAAAACTGCAGGTCCATCCAAACGTTCCCTGCATGCTGTTTACCCCAATCTGTCCACATTCACTCTCATTTAGACCAGTTATACTTCCAGATTCTGCTCAACTTGAATTAAAGGTGAAGTTAGTCACTCACTATATGTCTCATTGCTTATGATGCATCTTCTATGCAAAAAGAAAAAAAAAGTTTCCTTTTCAATATGCTAAATTGTCTATAGGCATGTACTGGAAAAAGCTACATGGTTAACATCACATGGTAATAAAAAACAGTGAGTTTATGGAAACGCATTTATTTGATTTGGGAATTAGGGGTTAACTAATGATTTAATGATTTAAGGTTTTGTGATTAGAATACGAGTGAGACAGATTTATTATTATTAACAGATTCCAGAGGATGCAAGAAGCAACACCTGGGTTTCGTTTGATGGAAAGAGAAGACAACAACTTTCAAGAGGAGATTCAGTACGAATATCTATGAGTCAGCATCCACTTCCAACAGTTAACAAGTTTGACCAAACTGGTGATTGGTTTCATAGCTTGATTCGCTGCCTAAATTGGAATGAAAGGCTTGATCAAAAGGCCTTATAAAGCATATGAAAGTGAAGAACAAAGATGCACTATTCTCCTGTACAGACTATACATTAAGATTGCAGAATTTTGCTTTAGTATATTAGTTATTACCAAATTCTAACATTGGTTTCCCAAGAGAAGATAGGGTTTGCCAATGTGTTTTCAGTGTTATTGTTGCTAAAGGCTGTTGTATATATTGACATATAAAGCTGTAAATTGTTGATCTCAGAAGCAGCTATTGGTGCTCTCAAAGTTCACCACTCGTACTATTTGGCTGCACTTGGCCACATTTAAATATAAATAACACGGACGCAAGGTGCTAGACACTTTAGATATTTTCAAATCACATTTTCTTTAGATATTTTCTCTCTATTTCAACATACGTTTTTTTTGCAAATATAAATTTTGCAATCTTATTTATATTTTCCATGTTACAATGGCCTAGCTCCTAGGAAGAAGAAAATCGACCACACAGTTTCTGTCGGGTGACTGGATTCACACAAAATTTACCTTAGTACTAACAATTTCCTTGAAAGGGTTGAGATTTAAAAATGTTTGGCTATTTGGTGACTTACAAAATCTTTATTTGTCTACTTAACTAGAGATATAGTTTAACTTGAATCAATTATGAAATTTGTTATGATGCCTCGCCAAAAGTAAAAAAAAAAAAAAAAAACTTGAGTATTTCTATAACATGGCTCCTAAAAATTCTAGTAATTGATTGTATTGAATAAGATATATGCTTCGTGGTTATGTTCATTAAGATGGTGCTTTATAGAAAATATTACAGGATATGGAGACAGTTGCGTTTATTCCACTTCATGGGGATGATAACCGAAACCAGAACAGGCAACAGTACATAACAGGAACGATAAAGAGAAATTTATGGTGGACAACTTTAGATTATAATATATTTGAAAGAACTATTGTACAATGCAAGCACAGATGGATTCACGCTAGCTTCCCCCATAACATTGAAAGATAAAGCAAAATTCTAGAAAAAGGAAGACTAATTAATACCCATGGTGGTTTTCTATTCGGGAGAAATCCGTGCAGAGAATGATAACCAAATGATATACTTTTCTACTATCAAGCATGTCTTATAGTACCAAGACCCTTAAAACAAAGTAAAAGATGAAGTTTTTTTTTTTTTTAAAAAAAAAAAAAAAGTGGGGGGAAGAGCAAAAGCATTTTCTATACGAAAGCAAGTTGCTTTTCTTACATGGCCCTAACTGCTTGGAATCTTGGTTCCTTGGGAAGGAACTTCTGCTCAGCATAGACAGACATGTAGTCACCAAAAACAAACTTAGGATAAGTTTCATCCACTTGTTGGTCTTCTTTCTCCACAAGTTGTGGTGCAGGACATATGGTGGCCTTGAATGAAGGGTTATAGAAGGAGGCAATTGATCTTCTATTCCCATCTGGTGTGGCCAGAACCCTGTGCCAGCAACTCTTGTATCTACCATTGCTCAAGACCTCAATCTGATCACCAGTGTTGATGACAATGGCATTTGGCAAAGGCTGCACATCAATCCATTGCCCATCTTTCAGCATCTGAAGGCCACCAACCTTGTCATCTTGGAAGAGTAGGATTACGCCTCCTGCGTCGGTGTGAGCTCGCAGACCCTGCACTAGCTCTGGATGGGGACATGGAGGGTAGTGGCTCACCTTGGTGCCAAAGAAGGCATTTTCTCCATCACCACCATTCAGTGCCTTCTTGATGTACCCTTTTGTTAAGCCAAGATTCTCATCCATCACCTCCATCAGTTTCTCTGCCAATTTCTTTAACTCAGCCCTATATTTCGCCATGGTTTCCCTGTCATCCATGTGAGAAGTCAGCTATGCATTCATGTTGAAGCTCTACCTATTGTGTCATGACTCATGACATGACACCACTTAATTAGTATGTTCTATGGTCATTGTCCTTGGTTTTCAAATTCATGGTTTCCCTTTCATGTCATCCATGTTTTGGTAAAATCACCAATTTTAGTCATCAAGAGTAAGACGAATTGAATTCTGATTTACTTCAATTTGCTTAAAGTTGTATAGATAAGAGCATTAATTTCTTGTGGATAAGAGCAAGTATGATAGAAGAGACTAGAGAGTGCGCATGAAATTATTGGTGGTGTCCTACCTTATATGAAATATCATTTTTTTTATGTTATGTCTGACTTTTTTTTTTCACAGCTTTTGTTATTGTCTGACTTTCTTTTAGTATGAAGAAGAGTTGATTTGCTTTATTATATACCTGAATCCTGGTGTTTTTTCTGGCCATTCTTTATCATCAAGGAGAGTGATAACATCCTCCCAATCCACATGCTCCAGCTTTTCGCTGCTCTTCTTTTCGACTAAATCGCTTAGTAGCTTCACTGATGTGGAGTTCTTGAAATTCTCCTCTCTTTCCAGCTTATAGAACTCAGAGGCAACCTTCTTCACCCTCTCAAGGAGTTCCTCTGGAATACCATGGTTGATCAACTATAACACAAAAAGTATAGTTTTCATATGTATATAAATATAAACATGTATTAAACTGATGTTATAAAACATATTAGGAGTCATTCATTGTAAACATAAATAATATAACTACCTGAAAAAATCCCCACTCTTCACATCCATTAGCAATCTGTGCCATAGTTTTGGCTCTTTCTTGACCATTCAGCTTTGAAAAATCAATCACTGGAACTGCCATTAGTTCAGAAGTTACAAAAAAAGTTGTCAAAAAGAGATGAGTACAAGTGAGAATGAAAGAGAGATAACAAGGGTTATTTGAGGTTGGGTAGCTTTGTTGTGCTGTGGTTTCAATGGGAGGTACCTATGCCTATTTATAGCAAAACTTCCCACCTTATTGGATACATGGTTGGATTTCAACCAATAGTGTATGTTCCCTTTTAAAGTAAGCAGCCGTTAGAGTTAGGTCAGGGACGGTGACACATTTAATTAGAATTTTCATCATGTCAATGCTTGTTTTGGGAGTTACTGCTTGTTTCTAGCCTACAAGTCCACAACACAGGCCCCTTCCTTTTCAGGTGATGTATCTTATTAATTATCCCACCATTAATAAGTCATTAGATTAATCACGCAAAGTTTGTTTGATTATTAATTAATAATTAGTAGCAGATCTGTTTGCTAATTAATAATTACTATCAATCCGTGTCAAACACTGTGCTTGACTTCATTTTATTTTGTTTAAAAAAGTTAAAACCAACCCAAGTAACTCACTAAACCATGGCACTAGTGCATTGCAAAAAGTATACCACTTTGGTAAATCCATTTGAATCATTTGAATATGACTTCCTCTATCACTAATCATGAGATAATTTACTTTTTTCCTTTGGTATTGGTTCACGAATACGAAGGAAACAGTACCGTACATGTGAAATTCTTATCTTCTTAATAATATACTATCATTAATTTATCCTTTTGTAGACTTTGAAAATCATCATTTTGCGTATAGTTTAAATCTTTGCCGACTAATCTAATGATATGTTGACTACCCCACATTGCTTTGTAGAACTACTACCAATGAACTCACACATGACGTGCTCCTTTGTGACCATTGCCATTTCGAATACTATACTGTTAATACTCAGATTTGCAGCCATAGTTTTAGGGGCAAGGAAGGGCAGGGGCAAGGCTTCAGTATATAATAATTAATTAATTACACTTACACAATCATTTACCTCTAATTTAATAACGTTGTCAACTTCTAACAATTGACATTCCAGTATAGTTAATATTTTCCTTTTTATAATTATCAAGCATAACATGGCAACATCAAATCGTTTTTAGTTTCCTCTTTGCGGTGGTCACTGATCGCTAATAGATCAAAACTAACATTATTGTATAGTGAATAATTGAATACTTAGTGAATTATTGGGACTTGATTTGATTCCAATTGTCCGAATGTTAGGATACATTTCTGAGCAAAACAGATGATATTGGCGTCTGATTAAGGATTTGAGTTTTACAATCTTAACTCATCCATGGCTGTACTTGTAGTACTTCACAATGTCAAAAATCAAAAATTGGTTGAGATTGTATTACTGGCATGGCATTTGTAAACAAAAATGTATATGGGGCCCATATACTCTTCTGGCCGCGACGCATGGAGTATACAACATCATCATCATTATGTGAAGACAAATAACTGTTTAGTGCCAGCACTCATGGTTTGATCCCAAAGTTTAATCATTCATATTATTTTATAGGTGAGGCTGAGTAGGATTCTTTCTTTTACAAAAATAAATAAAAAATAAAAAATGGGGTGGATGATGTAAGTTCAATAACGTAGATTATGAATTTTGAAAAAATGGGATAAAAATAATAGAAAATAGATTCTATAAATTTATTGATTTTTATATTAATTACTTTAAAAGTTATATTTATAATAATTTATTATTGAATGCAGTGTATGCACGAGGATTAAATTCTAAAAATAACAAAAAAGTGAAACAAAAATAAAGTCATGACTTTTTTTTTACTAACAGTGATATTAGTATAAAATAACTTTCGTCATAAGGAATGATTAATTTTTATTGAGGATTGTTAACGAATATCAAATGAATATATTTTTTTCTCAATTTATTTTATATTCAAAGATTAATAAAAATTTAAAATTTAAATTATTTAGTTAAGAGACATAAATTCCTATAATTTATGTCAACCATTGTTATTACACACCTAGCTTAGTTTTAGTACATTGAAAATCAAAACCTAAAGCTTATATTCAAGTATCATCCACAACAATTATCTTACGGGAAAATAATATTAGGATTTTTTCGGGTGATGTTTGGCGAACAAGACAAATTAATTTTCCCATTTCTAATGTTACAAAAAGATGTTTAGGCATGAATGTAAATTTGTTAAGCTAGCCAGCAAGTAAATCGTAAATTATATAAGTATTTGTAAATAATATAAATAAAATATATGATTTAAAAATTCAAAAAAATACTTAGAGTTTAGTTTAATTGATAGAAGTTGATATTTTACTGGTAATTACTGTAAAATAACATATAAAAAATTTAGATATTTGAAAACTTTAAACTTTAAATTTTAGTTTGATTCGTAGAATATAATAATTTTGTGATTAGTAAATACTATAAATATCCCATTGTACGCTTAATATTAATACAAGAAAAGTAAGAATTCATTTCAAATATGAAGGAACATAAAATAAAACTCTCTTTTGATTGAATAACTAATTAAAAAGAAACATTAATTAGCTACATCCATACCTATACCTATATATATATATATATATTAAATTCGAGGAGTTTAAGTTTTCTACATTATTAATAAAATCGTCCTACGTATGTCTTTTAAATCATTATTATATGGATAAACAGATGATTTTTTTTTTAATTCTTGATATGTGATTTTAGTTCTATTTTTTTTTATGTTTTTAGTCCCTAAATTTTAAGAATATAACAATTTTGGTTACACTCAATTTTATTTCTATGATCTAAAAAATCATAACAATTTTCCCTGGATTAAAAAAATTATACATTTTAATTTATGGAAACAAAAGACGTATTAAATTATTTATAGAAATGAAAAATATTTTTTTTTATTTTATGAAGATAAAAAATATATTCTAGTCAAAATTAAATTATGAATGATCAAAGTTACAATAATTTTAAAATAGTTTATCTTAAAAATAAATATATATTTTACTTTATATGTGTATCAAAATTTAAAATTTAAATCAAATTAAATTTGAAATCAAACTTAAAAAATAGTTTTTGACAGAAATAAAATTAAAATTACATGATGTAAAAAAGTTACGTGATTCAATAAACATATGTTTAGAAATATTATATTTAAAAATGAAGACTATGTTTTAAAATATAAAAATAAACATGTTAATTCTAACATTCTAAAAGGCGTGTTTTATATGTAAAAAAATGTATAATCAATATTCAATATGCTCGTACAGGACATTTTATTGAGATAATGTCCACTTCTGTCACCTAGTCCCCAATTAGAAACATAAAACTCATTGTGATGAGAATACATTTTCACTAGCTTAAATTATACATCATTTAGGCATATGATAACTAATAACCCCAAATGAATTATATTATTTTTAGTTCAAAAATATATCGAATCTATTTTGAAAACTCCTAATTCAATCCAATAATCAAATTTAGATAATCTCGATCTGGTCTTGAGCACATGTAATGTCTAATCCCACATCATTATATGCACAATGCATGGTTTTGTTGTGGTTGATATGCTTTGCAGGCATTGTTACTGCATTAGAGAGCCTTCTTAATTGATGTTTTATCATCTTGTGTTACTTGTTTCTTCTTGTGATTCATACCTACTGATCTCATTTCATTAATATGTGTACGTAACCTGTGGGTGGCCAGCTGTCCATGTATATATTCATGTACCTGTTGTATGTGCATGCATATACATGATGATTTTGCATTGGAATATTATGAAGTTTGTTCTTGGAAACTATCATTATTAAATATTGATTGAAGCAATTTTGCAAATGGATTGTAAAGCGACCAAATACAATTGAATACTATATTTATTAATTTGAGTAAACTCGTGAATTTATAATATCTGAACTATATGCCTGAATAAATTAAACAAGGAAAAGAAAACTAAAACTGAATATATATTTACTATTGCTATATATTCAAATTAATTTGTCATAAAACATCCAATCACACCTCATATAATTAATGTTAGACTGTGTTAACTAATTATGTCATGCACCACGTACACAGCACCAATCTATAGGAAGAGCCGAATATATACTTGCAGGAGGAGATAGAATTTTGAACGACGTGATCTTCACAAAGTTTCTCATGCCACATGCACGATCAGATTTTGATTGCTTACAAGAACTTTGACACTCAAGTCAACAACAATATCTAAAAATTGTTAACAATTCAATTTTAAAACTTGAACACCTTGATATGCATGCCTCCAACAATGAATGAGAGGAGTGAAAATTAGTATGTGTATGCCTTGTGTCTTCGGTACCTTTTATCATTGATTTCATATTGCTTGGGTAATGTCATCTGCATCACTGCATGAGTCCTTAGGCATGCACTAGCCCTGAGATTCTCAATTGCTTGTTACGAGATATTTCTCAATTTTTATTCACTGTTTCAAAGATGTATATATTTTGGGACCGTTTTTAATTGTTATTGCTGGCTGATAAAAAAAATAAATCATTTACTTAAATTTTCATTTTCCCTTTTTTAGACTGTTCATTTTTACGAAATGTTACTGCACAAATTTATTGTGAAGCCACATGTCTATATTTTTTTATTCAAGCCACATCTTTATATTTAGTTAGATAGAAGTTAAACAAAATAATTATATATATATATATATATATATATATATATATATATATATAAACGGATTTGATGAAAATTAGACGTGCATTTACAATACAGTTTTTTTGCCAATGAATTGTGCAACATTTTTGGTACCACATAGCATTTCTTCCCACCTTCTTATAACGTGCTTTTCCACGTCCTCAAGGTCACTTTAGTGTGAATATCACATTAAAATGGTAAAATATAACAGAAGCAACTATTAGTTGTTCCTGCGATGACGACGAGCATTTAAAGCTTGTAAGACATTAATTCAAACACGCTATTATTTGTAGTAATAAACAGTAGAAATATGAGTTTTTCATTCTAGTTTTCAGCTCTCTATACTTTGTATATATGAATCCTACTTTCCGTTAAGAAAAAGAATAGCCCATATATAATATAGTAGCAGTTGCAATAATTTAACCAGTGCTAGCTAGATTGAAATCTAGGCAAAGCTAGTGTTAGAGAAAATCCAGGAGCTTTGTTAGACTAGCTAGTTATGCGAGTTGAAAGTACTGGAGACAAAGATTATAAATCTAATTCAGCAATCAGGAGTCAGCACTGCACTAAACTCTCTATCTATATATTCTGTCAAAATTTAAGTAACGATCCCCCAAAATGTCCCATGTTGATCGGAACATGGGTTTCATTATCGAAGGTCAACCAAACTCAAGGCGACAAAAGCTAGCCAGCCAAATAAACAATAATTAAGAATCGGATAGAGAAATTTAAGTAAATTAATTGGTCAAAATCTTTGTATGACGGAATCACGATGTGTCTCAGTTTGCAACTTGAACTTTATGCATGTAAGTGGAATTGGAATTTCATTTATAACATATATATTGACGAATCAAGGAGATCTTAATTGGTTAATTAAAATATGTAAATATTATAAATTGTGTTTAATTCTTATGTGTAATATATATATATATATATTGATGAAAATGTTAATAGTTTTTTATTTTTAACATTTTTTTTGGTTGAAAGTTAAAAAAATCACAAATGTTTTTAATTTTTATTTAACGACTTTTACTCATCATCAAAGTTGTCAAACTCTCAAGTTAATTAATAGTTAGGCTCATAAAAATTTATGATTCTAGATAAAAAAAAAACAATAAGTTAACTTATTGTCGAACTCTTTTCTAAATAAATTTAAATAAAACTCATAAACTTACACAAATTCTTAGTCATTTAGGATTTATCTTCTTGTCAAACTCATTAAAATGGAACCAGTCTCACGTTCCATATGTATAAGTAACAGTCTAACAGAAATAAAGTACATAAACAAAATTTCTTTCATAAAAATAGAAAATTTAAAAGAAGAGTGAAACCTTAACACATGCAATAGATAAAAAATTGAGAAGAAGAATTCCTATGGGCGTGAAAAAGCTAGCAGTTTTCCTTGAGCGGCTTCCATGGATCCATTTCAATTTATTCTTTTCTTTATGGTTACCACGTTATTCACATTGTTTCCCTCAATAAATGTTCATATAGTGCTCAATTATTATCTCGCTGCAGCTCAAAACTCACTCATGTGCTATACCCTCAAGCTTGAGTTTTCTGTGAAATCATTACAAAATGCAATTGGCAATCAATTAGGAGAATGAAACTTCGGTGTATCTACATATATACACATGCGTGCATTAATAACTTTTGTTCGCTTAAAGGCGAACTTGTCGAGACAGATGACACAGAACCATTAACATAGTAGAAAATATTCGGAAACAGTGTCCCAAGTTACATAACTTTTGTTATTATTCATTTAATTTTTAAAATCCAACTTGATATTGTGACCTTGTTACTTTTATTTTTGGACTAACTTTAAGTGTTGATCTGAATGTCTTGAATCCTTGAACCAAAGGTTTTATATTGTGATCAAATTGTGATTTTGAAATCTTCAGAAACTCTAATATGATAAAAAAAAAAGTGATTAAAGTATTCTTTCAGTCTCTCCTTTTATTTAAATTATTTAATTTTTTCTTTATTTATTAGTAAATTATTCAATGTGGTCATTTTTTTTAAAATGTCTAATATTAGTTATATTACTCATTCATGGCTTAACTGGTTGTGTACTTAATAACCTATTTTTCTGAGAGAACGTAAGTACCAAAATGCCAGACGCCCATGTTCTAGCCGATCGACCCGTTCTAACTTGTAAAACCTGTCCTACTTCAGTGTGCTGCTGTGTGCACAAGCAAGCTCAGACTGTTGGTAGAATTTGTCAACTTGTTTCAAGTACATTCCCAATTGTTTATACTATTTTTTTGTTCGGCCAAAGAAAATATAATATATATATATATATATATATATATATATGTTCTTACCAAAATCTATATTGAGCTGATATTAAGTACATAAATTATAAAAAGAATAATAGAGTGTTTAAGAGTCTGAAGTGGTCTTAGAGTGAATGTTTCTAGTGTGTATCAGATGAATATCATAAATGTTTAGAAAGAATATGTATTTATAACTTGAATTTATTTGATAATTAATCTGTTGATGATATAATAGATAATAATAAACAATTATATAATTCAAATAGGAGATAATGTATACCTAATATATAAACGACTACTTGTAGATAAATAAAAGTTTATAGATAATTCCAAAATAAGTTCTTGACAGACAAATGCATTATTTATGTAACAGAATTGACCCCACAATAATGGTCAAATATAATTTTATCATTTTATATCGTACAATAACATAAAAAGATGCCATAACCAAATACAATTTATCATACTAGTATATTTTAGCCAAGATTTTTTGGTTATCAGAGTGTGCATGTGCATGTCAATCATGACTATCGTGTTGGTCGTACTGTGCTATTTTATATTAAGCTTAATTATTAATTAGTGAGAATTTGAACACTAATTTCACAATTATTAAGGTGTTTGAACTTAACAAATTAAATGAAATAAGAATTACTTAGTTCACTCACTCATGCTTATATATATCAATAAAAGTTTCGAGGGTACAACTTTATATATAGACTTTCATAGCACAACTAATTAAAAAAAAAAAACAAACTTCCATGACAATATTATATATAGAACTACACGTGCAATTCTCGTTGATATATAATTAGGATAAAATTTTGCATTATGGTATTTATTATCGATAACAATGTAGTTTAGTTTTTCCTATAATAAATAATGTTATTAGAATATATTTTAAATTGGTTAATATTAACTAATACTATTAAGCTATAATTATAAAATAAAATAAAAATCAATCTTAATTTTTTTTGTTCATAACAAGACTAAGTTTCTTTTTTAATTTAAAAAGTAAAAGAGGTCTAATTATATAAATTTATAAAGGCAAGAAAATATATAAAAAAATATATGGTAAACATATATAAGTGAAGTAAGACAGGATTTTGTATATGAAAAGTCACGAGTTTGAGTTATTTTATGACTTAAACCTAGAGGCATAAACATGTGGTAGAAAAAAATAGTTTGCCTTAGACTGGAACTTGCGACTTCTCATTTTTGACCGAAAATATAAAAATCTAAACATATATATTTTACCCGCTATTATTTTATTAGTTTCTAAATTAGTCAAAAGGGATGAGGATATATAAGCTGATAATATATATAGTTATATAAGGAAACAATATTGTGAGGTAGTCATCCATAGAATGAAGTACAATACATTCCCCCAGGACAAAGTGTCAGCAGAGATTATGAGCAAGACATGAGGGCGTGTCTAGGGACAAAGCTATAGTGTTTTCAGTTATATTCATGCATTATGCTACTTTTAAAATTCTGATTGGATTCCCTTCAATGCCTTCTTTTTCAAGATCCCCTCTCATTGTGATAGCAGAAGATGAAATAAAAAACACATGGTGCTGAGTAATAGTGTCCCTCACAAGGCTCCCACGACAATGAGGATGACAAAGAGAATTGGTCCAGGGTGCATGCATATACACATAGATTCTGTTTATGCTCTTAAATTAATTTGTTTTTATACTCAATTAATTATATATGCCTTCTTTTTTAATTATTTCCCACCACAAAGAAAAGATTATCTCATCTTCATGATATATGTCTACCTTTTATTGGTGAATGGTGCTTTTCAGCATTTGCTTCTGAGGTGATAAATTAACAATTACACACATCAAGCTACATGCACCAAAGTCGTTGCCTGGTCGGTGTTACCCCACCTTTTTAGCAGCACGAGATGTGTGCACTACTTGCTTGTCATTTGATTACCTGATCATAACTTTTTAACTAAACTCATGTTTAAGTATATTCTCATCGGAAATCAAAATTAAAGTAGAAAATACATTAATATGGGTCCAGACAATAAGGTCAACTGTTTTATTTATGAACATCGAGGAACTTCATTAATATTATATTAACACTGATGACTTTTAATCAACGGAATATATACATACCCCTATAAGTTACTAGTATAGAGTAGTTGTATATATTTTGAATTAATCAATGTACAGTGTATATACTAAAATGATTTAATTGTATAATTATATATAATTAATTTTATATAAATTTAATTATTAATTTAACCACTTATAATAATAATAACAATAATAATAATTGTTATTTACTAATTTCTTCAATAATAAACTAAACTTAATTTTTTTTTTACTCTCAACTTTTACTGAATTTTTTTTATTTGAGTTGAGTAGGATTATTATAAACTACAAATTCCTTCATTTATGTATTTTAATACAACTTTGAACTTGGTTAAATTAAAATAATATTGGGTCAATTAATCCATGTATTTATAGTTAAGTGTCTTAATAAATTGACTGTTTTCGATGTCAAGTCATTCGGGGTGAATATCTAAACCTAACTAAATAATTGATATTAGCATATAGTAGTTGCTTAACGGCCAGTGCGTAATAACTGTATCTGGGTTTGGTGAATGGCCTTGCTAGTGGGGTACTCGCTTTATTGTGTCTCCTCCATAATGGAAGGGAAAAGCACATCAATTCAATAGCAATTGTTTTTTAGATGTCTTTTTCCAAGGATGGATGGTCTTATTCTAGTTTGTCGTATAATACTTCTTATCGTTACCCTCCGAGTCTTGTGATTCCTTAAGAAGTAGGTTTCTTCGGTGCATTATATTAAGATTAAGAAGTATTGTTCTCTTTGTTAATTAATAAAAAATTGTTTTCAGTAAGAAAATTAAAATAATTATTATAAAAGTTTTAAAAATTACATGATTTCTAATTATATAACAATGGAAAAAAATCAAAAATTATGCCACAAATATGTATTATTTATTCTATTAATATAAGAGAAAATATCTTTTTATGAATATAAGAAAAAATAATTTATACACTAACAATATAAAAAAAAATTATATTATCATCCAATCAAAATTTTTTAAGTGTGATAAGTTATACTATCCATGATTTTTTTTGTTTAACAATATAAAAATGTGTACACTAAACAAGCACAAACTTAAACTCTTAAATATTCAATGTCAGCTATATTATAATTAATTAGATAAAAAATTTAGATGAGGTATTGTATTTTAAAAAAAAAAGATACGCTGATAGCTTAAAATAATTTTACAGAATAATCCAACAATAATTTTTATTCATTGTGTAAAAACCTTTACATTAACAGTACATATCGTCATCAAATTTATATATTTTTTATATAGCAGTCATCAAATTCATAATTAAAACTAGAATAGTACGCAAACATATTAACATATTGATAGTAATAATTACAAAAAATAATCAAATAGTAAAGTACCAATATTTTGATAGTCGTCTTAACTATTTTAACAGATTATGTTTCAGTTTAGTGGATTAGAAAAGGTCGTTTGATCATAATTGACCTTTTCAATGCTTTTTTTTCCCTCATACTTTTGAAAAGAATAAAAAGTCAAGCGTCTTTTAAGGTCAAGAACGTCCCCAAGTTCTATATACTCCAGTTATCAATTACTATCATTCAACTTTAACTCTATTTTTTTCTTCTTTTTTTTCTCCATATATATTCTTTTAAACACAATCATTCAAGACACTATCGAAAATTAAATATAAGCATCTTTCGATCTCTTCAAAAAAGACTTAAATCTTAATTTATCATATTGTTAGAGATTAATTTCTCCTAATAGACCCAATTCTTCTATATATCCTATTTCTATTGTCTCAAAGCTTTACGATTTTTTATTTTTTTTACAAACATTGGAAGCTTGTTTCAGGATGCAGCCTTTTTGGATAAATAATTAACCCTTAGTTGAATTAAAATTCGTAGATTAAGGTTAAATCATTTTGAATCACTTATGACAGTAGTTGGAAGGATTCAATTAATAAAATAATTTCATATTAAAATGAAAATTAAGAGAAAGAAAAATACTTTTTTAATTAAATTATTTTATTTAACTGGTTTATGTTTTTCTTTTTTCTTTTAAATATTGTCAAGTATTGCGAAATTCTACTTGCACAAGTCATAAACTAGTTGAGTTTAAAACTAACAGTTTAAATAATTCACAAGAGATTATATGTTTTAAACTTCTGTGTCACCATATAATGAAAACAATTTTGCAAGTCCAGATGCTATATAATAGAAAAAGAAACATCTTTATCATGTGTTTTACTTTATCAACATTTATTTTCTCAATATTATCATAATTATTTACTAATTTAAGTATATATATATATATATATATATAGAGAGAGAGAGAGAGAGAGAGAGAGAGAAAGTTTTATGTAATAATTAAATTCTTACATAGATAAACACGATTATTTCATTAGTTTATAGTAATTAAAATTTAATTGATTAGCTTGTTATATAATACTAACTCTGGTTATTTTTGTATAAAATAAGTGATAGTATATTTTACACTATAATTTTTAAATAAGAAAAGACAGCCAGAAATTAATTTATTTTAATAATTTTGAATTTTAATATTTATAAAAAATGAGCAACTCATGGGTCAGCTCGTGGGCCATCAAGGGTTAGATTGGGTTAGCAAAGCTCTAGGTCGATATTAATTGACTTGGCTATATCCATATCCAAATGGGAAAATGTTTGTGAAACACTTCTTATTTAGGTGTATACATTTTGAGGGTGCGTTTGATTTAGGAGATGAAAATATAAAGGATAAAAATAAAAAATAAAATTTTAAATTGAAGTAGAGTACAAAAAGTGTGGGTCTCATAAAAAAAGTATGAAATTTTTCTCTAATATTATTTCTCTCTTCAAAATTAAATATATCCTAAGAACAGATAAAAATGAGAGACAAGTGATTGATTTAATTGGTGATATAATGTAATAGAAAAATAAATATAAAGTAAAATTAAAGATATTGATGAGATATTTAGAATTTGTAGGTATCCAAATATAATCACCCATCCAAGTATGTGTTGGCCTATAATGGGTCAGACCAAATGGTCAAACAAATACAAATTGATAGCTCAACATATAATGTCCATTTTTGTTAAGTTAACATTTTTATTGATTGTTATCAATTCTTATTAATTAATTCTATAATGAAGACTTTTCAAAATTTCATAAGCATCTACAATAAGATTTATTCAAAGATAAAATAGACATGGTCTAACAATATATAAGATGATAATTAACTTAATATTACAACTATAGAGTTTTCAAAGCATAAAGCTAGTTCTTTGCTAATCCTATTCTGTCTACTTCATAAGAAGAGGCAAAAAAAAGTCTTATTACAACTTTTCCTACCATAACTTTCCTATTTTGTTCCTTTACACATTTGGATCAAAATTTTGAAAAGAGAGAACTGGGTTCCAAAAGTTCGCATAAGGGAGTGTGAAAATGGCGACGACTGGTTCCCTTAGAATGAGGGGGTCGTTCTAAACGGTAGATGTAATGACAAAAGATGCATCATGCATGCCCTTGAAATGTGACTAAATTAATGATTTACTGAATCCGTACTCCAATTAGTGTTTAAAAATTTAACATGGATGATGGCGATAAAAAGGGTAGTGTAGGGTTTACTTCCATTTATTTACACGTAAAAAAAATCACACAAAAAAAGCTAGAATGAGTGAGGACTATTATATCACATATTAAAAAATAAAACAAAATATAATCACGCATTCATACAAATGAAGATGCATGATAAAAAAAAATGCAACCTTATTAAAGCATATAATTTCTAAATGAATGAGAAATGCATGAGGCACAAATAATAGTCTACTTTAGGGAGATATCAATATTTTTCTTTTACAGGGAGTAATTAGGGAGTAACATTGGTATCATTATAGTTATTTAAAATATGTAAATATCAATAATCATAAGTGTGCACAAATATTAATGATTGTACCCAAGTGCCTTAACAACCAAATCATGAGTTTTGTAGTGACGATAGTCTTGATGGATAAGGGTTTCAAATGGGTAACATGACACAAGAGAGTCATCCATTACGCCACTTATGCATTCCAAACCCATTTATCTCCAAAGTTAACTAAAAAAACCTCCACTTACACATTCTCACCACCATCATGGTAAAATGTTGTTCAGCTATTTATTACAATGATATGTCATAAATGTATTCATACATATATAATTTACAAAGATATCATCATTAGATGACATAAACTCAAATATGAACACCAGTATATCATCTTTCACGAAAATCCAATCCCGTTCAATTTATCAAATTTAGCTAATGCAAGTGTTTGAAATGAGATTAAGATTTTGAAGATATAGGTGTAGACGTAGATTTGACATATGATTTTAATTGATAAAATTGATGTGGAATTGAGTTGGTTTCAAGTAAAAAGAACAACAATGGTACTATAAAAACACAAGACTATCCCATTTGAGTGTAAGGCTTATGAAGTGATATCAAAACATATTTTAAGGCTCAAAACATTTTAGGCAATTTAATTCATTAGTTTTAACGACAACAAAAACATACAGATGCTTTCGACATAATACTAATAAATTATGGAATAAATTTATAAAACTTAAGGAATTAATTTAAATGATTAGTAATTAATTAATAAATAGTGTAGTATATATAAAACACAAAAAATGGGATTAAAAGCCCAAATTTACAATTTTGGGACAAAAATAGAGAAACTTTTTTTTTAAAGGAAAAAAATAGAGAAAATAAGGACACAAAATTAAACTAAATATATATAATTTAACTTAAAGTAAATTATATATAAATTAGAGGTTAGAAGCATTAAATACATGAATAAAAGAAAAAATAATAGAAACTGTACCCCTTTTCCGGAACAGAAACTAAATATTGTTACAAGAATAAAGTGTTAGATATATATGTGAAATAACAAGTTAGCAACAAAAGCGTAAATTATTAACAAATAGAATTGTATGTGGTTAGTAATAATAAAGCAAATAATATGAGTTAATGGTAGATACTAGAAGTTAAGAAAATAATTAAAATGATTAATTTTAGATTATGAAACCATTTTAGAAATAGATTAAATGAAGTAAATTAGTAAACAAGATCAAGTAAAAACAAACGAGATAGGGTTGCGGACACCCTACCAAACACACCCTTGGTTCCTTCAACTTTGTGAGAAGTAGCTTTAGTGTGAAATTTTGTAGAGTAAGGTCCTCACCAAATTATACGTAAACAAAAATGAGGATGTTGGGAGATAGAACATGCATGGTGAAGCTACAAATGGAGTTGGACCAATTTGGTGGAGGAGGGTCAAATATAGGAATATAAACAGGTATAGAATACTAGAATGTTTCCTATGCCATTTTTGTCCTTTGAATACTTGTCTTTACTTGTTTATTTTGGGGTGGTGGTTCATGTTCATCTATAACTTATTCTCATTACATACAATTTTAATTTGATAGTTAGCAAAGCTAGGAAAAGTCTGGAGTTTATAGGCATTCATCACACTTGGTTGCATCTTAAGTGAATTTGGATTTGTTTGGTTCAATTTCAACTAAAAGGTGTGGATTTAGTTCCTTTGCAATAGATTTTGTTTGTTGTAATTAACTTGTGCTCTTAAATGGAGGTGATAAGGTGAAACGATGATACTTCCTTACCTCCCCCGCATGGTGTAGCCGAAGCTATCTAGGAGTAAGTAATTATTTTGGGTGCAAGTTGTGTTTTGCAAGGATACATTAATCTTAAAAAAAAAGGGTTTAATTACTTTTTTTTTTGTCTTATTATTTATTTAATTTAATTTCATCCCTCTATTAATTTAGGATTCAATCAGGTTTCATAATCTTTAAAATTGAGTCAATTTAGTTTTACGTCTAAATTGACTTAATGTATTGTTTACTATTAAAATTGTCGCTTAAAAATGATCACTAATTAGCTGCGGCTTTTAACCAGTAGTACTATATACATGTTTTTTTTTTTTTTTTTTGCACAGTAGCACTATTTACATGTTAATTAATAAAAATTGCCATTTATTCGCTAATCAAAAACAGTAACAACATTAAGTTATACTGTAATATAGTTGTAAAATTACATTGTTTTTCATTTATTTTTGTAATAACTGTAAAATTACATTGTTTTTATTTTGAAAAGTAAGTTAAACTTATATATGTTATCACGTACAATATTAATTTTTCAATGTTCAAATAATTAAATTATTTTGAACTTGGAGAATTCTATTTTTTTTATTGTTTTTCTGCATGTTTATCCAAGTCTGCGAGATTCATTAAGTAGTAAAGTTATGTTGGACAAAATTAGTTAAAAATTTATTAAATAATAAATATTTAATAAAATTATTTATTAAAGTAACTAAAAATTATAAAACGATAGAAATGAACATATTTATATGATAATTTTATATAAATTTTAATTTTATTTTATGGATAAAAATATATTTTGAGATATTATAATTTTATTTTTTAATTAATTATAATTTCTTGTAATTTTTTATTTGTAGACAAATTATTTTCATTACATTTTTAGTTACAATATTACATTTTTTAATATTATATATTCTATCGTTACTCGTATGTTATATCTTAAAATATAAATTTATTGTTATTTTAATCCATTAAATTATACTTTAGTTTTGTTTTAGTATATTAAGTTAAAAAACATATTTTAATTCTTTATGTTTTGAAAATATATTATTGCTATACCGTTTTGATACTTTACAAATTTTCATTTAAAACATTTAACTCTCTTAGTATCTTAAATTTTAAAATAAGTAATTTAATATAATGATGGCTAAAACCACTTTAATCCCTGACCTTTTCTCCTTTCACAAACATCATCAATCCCCCAACCCTCTATACCCACCATCGTCGACGCTCACCACCGCCACCCTCACCCATTCCGGCGTGTGACCCCACCCCCTCCACATTCAGGTTCAAAATCTCCTAAAAATTATTATCGTAAAAAATATTGTAACCCCTAAAAGAACAATTAATTTAAATTGTTAGGAGACAACATCCTCTTCTACACCAACAGCAAACAAACCTATTTGAATAAACTTCGGTGAATGGACTTTCTATTATCTAATCGGGATAGGGAACAGCATATTGATCAACAACAACATCAAACATTAATGTTTGAGATGTTTTTATTATCTAAATATGAAATCTATGTTTTATGTTTTATATCTATCATTTTATTCTGGTGTGTAACAGACTGTTAATTAACTTCATCTATTTGTGTTGCTATTTTCATGCTTATCCATAAACTAATTCCCAATATAATGTTCTTCGTGTGATGTCAAATTCACTAATACTTAAATTTATAACTTATCTATCTATATATATTTATCTATTCTATATGTAAAAAAAGCTTCAAGTTTTATCAACTAATTGATTAAAATTTTAATTTAACAACAATATTCAATAAATCGATAGGTTATACATTTTATTTCAACTCAGTAGATATTCCTCCTTATTAATTTGGGTCACTATTATGTTATTTATACATTGATCCCGATCAGGGTCAGTCTGTAAATAACTTAAGATTTATATAATATACGCTCTTTTATCATATTCAAAAAGTTGCCATCTCAGTGATCTCACTGTCTATTCGCGCCCCGTTCCTTGCATTATTTGCGCTCCCTCTACTGCGAACCCTCGCACTCACTGACTTTGCCTCTGAATCCTACAACCGTTGTTCGTCATCAGAAGTTCTCACTCTTCTTTTGGTAGAAAATGAGTGGATCTTTTTGACCGTTTGAAAGCTTGTGAGTCATTCTCTCTCTCTCTCTCTCTCTCTCACATACACACATTTCTTATGCCTCAATTCTTCTTTTTATTCTTTCCCTCACTCACTCGTCTAGAAAGCGTAAACCCGTTCCCTGAATTTCAGGTTTTCTTTCTTTCGTAGAATTTAGTTGTAGACCTGTCATGTGTATATCCAAACAAACACTGCAGTCGGCATTAAGCCGTGGTGCTTCGATAGTTACATGGCCACTTGGATTCCATGTTTTCTATTTATTTAATCGGGCTGGTACCAGTGAAATTCTTTTTAGGCTAATTCCAAGTCTGAACTTTGGTATCTTTGTTTATGCATTGAGTTACTCTTGTATATATCAAGATCCTAGAGTGTGGTAGCTAGCCTCGTGATATCTTTTGTGGGATAGGGGATGTGGTATGGCATCGTAACAGTTGGATCTGTTTATGTTATTGGGGAAAAGTCTTTGTCTTGTTAAATTTCTGGTACTATGGCATTGCTGGTGCTCTTATATCAACATACATACTTATTTGCCTATATAAAAAAATTATCATCGTCCAAGAAAAACAGTTTTAGCTGTAACGGATAAGGGTGGGGGTGGGGATAGTGTGGTCTTTCCCGTTACAGTGATCTTCCAGCGGTAGCACAGAAGAGAAAAAATTAACAAAATTGTAAATGCAATTCATTATATATAATAATATATTATACATCCTTCATATTTTACATTCTGTATTTTTTGTACAAACTAACAAGACAATAAATTTACAGTCAAGCATGAAAAAAATTATGGTCCACTCTGACTTCCGTTGCAGTCTTAAACTCCTTGGCACATTTTGCCCATCGTGTTAGGCATAGCCCTTGCAAACCTTCTCGACACCAGACATCACCATGTAAACCTCATTTTAATCTAAGCAAAAACATTAAAATAAATAGGAGCAGCTCATTTGATCGCTTTGCCCGTCAAAAAGAGGAGGACAAAAAAGTTAATAATTAAAACTGTTCACCAGGCATCAATCAAAGCAGACAGTATAAAAAGGATAACACTACTGGGAGATGAAGGAACCTGTGCCCCTAAAGCCATGTCGCTTTTTGGTTTATATCTACACCATGCAAACCAATTGACTAGTTGAAACACCAATAACATTGTCCAAAAAAAATAGGTCTTGCAGAATTTTCTTGAATTATCTACTTTCATGATAAAAATAGTTCTTGGGATTCCATTGGAGATGTCCAATACCGCAACAGTGCTTCTACAGTTAACCTTCTAGTTGCACTCAGCATTGAGATAAAAAATCGACAACCATCAATTTTATACTCTTCAAGAGGATTTCTATGGCCAAAGCTCCTAATGTTCACCTGCCACAACTCTGATATAAGCCTTTTGTTGTCAAGAGAACCAAAAAGATTCATGAGAGCAAAAGGAAAATTTACCGCAGAGCTGAGCCTATTCATGTTTACAAGATGATCTCTCCAGAAACAATCAAGAGTTTGCAAAAGAACAGCTCTCTGTATTTCAAAAAATATTAAATATAATGAATTCTATTTTTTTAAGATAGAGAAACTGAAAACTCCCGAGAAATGGGTAAACAAGAAGCAATTAGGATACAGTGAGCCAAAACAGATAATAGAAAACAACAATCATATGTTTGGTAATTGGTATCAATGCAAAAATTATCATTTGGTCAAACACATCAAAGGTACTCCAAATTAGCAAATGGAGGAGCACCATGTTCATGTACCTATCCCCTTAAATCAATAGAAAGGAGGGGCATTGATCACATCAAAAAGCAACTATTGGGATAATTATATTCACTAGTTCTGTAGCGAGACTCAATTTTTCCTTTTCTACTTTTAAGCATGGCCAATGACGGTGTAGGACAGTAGCAGTACTATTGTAGTATCATTTCCCCACAGTACGGATTTTGGGTCATAACTTTGTAAGTTTAATATCACCAAGTGATTGTCAACAATTAAAATTTAATTGTATTTAAAGGTTAAAAAAACAGTAGGTAATACTGATGAGCAGAGGTGCAAAACCTTAGGCACACACTTCATTTCTTAATTTAAGCTAAACTATAGTTTTCTACTCTCTAGCCTCTATTGTCATTGCCTTATTGCAATAGTACATAATTCAACATGGTGTGGTTTGATGTCTGTGCTTGATTTCAAATTTTTTGGATGCAATTATGCTGTAAAAATGAAATAATTAGTGTATGGTACTAACACTACTTGCTGTAGGTTTGCTGCTATTCTTTACGTTAGTAAATTTACAGATAGCAACCAAATTTTCAATTGCAAGAAGAAACAATTGAATAGAATATCTTTACCTCAATTTCCTTTGCATGTCTCTCATCATAACCAGACTCTTCAACAACATTTAAATATGAAGCAATTAGAAAATCTCCAAGATACTTGCGCAGAAGATTAGAAGTTGTTTGGTACTTCCCATTCCTACATTAGGCTTACAGTCAGTGAAAATTAGAACTCTAAATTTAACTTCACAATTCTACAGCAAATCAAGTAACTTACCCAATTAAATCATCAGTGCAAATAGCAAGCCATCGTCTTAATGAAGAGCTCTTCCTGCGAATTCCCCTGAAGGCATTTGGAGGTGCTGGCAAATTCGGAAGGGAAAAGTTGACAATATCAACTGAACTCAAATCATTCACTAGCCCAAGTGAATTTAGCAAAGTGTCATCACTAATTCCTCCAAAAGATTCTGCCAGAACCCATGAGCATATCAATAAAAATAGTAAATGTGATTGAGCCAAAACACAGCAAATGAAGAGGACAAGACATTTATGCAGATGGAACATAGTCGTAGCAAACAAGCCTACCATGCAACAGCTTTTCACCAACAGTCACAAACTCTTTCAAGAGCTTGGTCAAACCCCAGCTATGTGGATGCTACAAAATCCATTAAAAGCAAAAGATTAAAGGAATTTGTGAAAAGAAATATACATGTTAGAGGGACAGCTGAACCACCTTCAGTGGATCAATATTACTGAAGACAATCTCATCCACCACCGCTTGCATGTACCTATAAGCAGTACACACAAATCTAAGAAAGAAAGAAGGAAAGAGCAATATAAGAGGAAATATAACTATATAAGAATAAACCTCAGTGGCTCAGTCACAAAAAGTGAACAAAAACCAATGACTATTCTAGTCTTTACAGTCAACACCCTTGTAAGTGGAAAACCCGAGCTAATTCAGCGAACTTTTCTAGCCACAGGTCACGATCATTTGTACAGGTTTTTTTTTTTTTTCTGGGATAAATGATAAATACTATTACAAGACATAAGTTATAAGCAGAAAGAGAAGGCCCAAGACTGTCATTCTTGTGTATCTCATCTCACAGCGGTGCTTTAAGTGATACTTTCATTCACATTTTATATAACTTGTTAGCCCCAATTACTCTGAAGGTAAATATCATACTATCAATACAGTGTTAATAAAGCATGGTTCGGACTTAGTCAGGGTTTTCAATGATTAAAGGAAATTTGAATTAGTATAGTGCCAAAAACCAGGACAGAAAAGAGAACTGATTCAGGCCAGGGTAGTGTCTCATATCAAGAACTGAAATTGTTCATGCTCCAAGAAATAGTAAAGACTTGGAATATTTAGCTGGGAAGATTAAGTCTGATGATTTCTTACATAAATTTCATCCTAATATTGAACAATAAAATAAGACTGAAAATTCCCAAAGGTTTGAACAAATTGAATGAAACACGATGGCCATTAAAATTAAAATTTAAAGTATAAATAAATGGACCTGAAAAATAACTAAAGATCAAAATGACAGAAATGACATGTCCTCATACTACTGTGAAAAGTATCAATAACACAAGAACTTTATTGGAACTCCTTAACAGAACATGATTCATCATCCCTAATATTTTAGACATTATCAGATGGGATAGGCACCAGAAAGTAGGCAATTAGCCACTATAGATTTAGAAGAGGGTTCCAGTAGAACAGTGTGGATACAATCAGTCCACACAGGTAAATTTTTATGCTATGTACAGTATTAATTACTAACAGAATAATCTCCTAAATTAGAGCTAATTAATACTAAACAATCACCTACAAGTCAGTAATAACTTTTAAACTACTAAATCTAACTAACAGGCACGATTGAGAATTTAAAGGCACTCACTGGAATATGTGTTGGGAACAGCTTTCATCATCTCCTGTTAAGATTAATTGCCTTAGATCATAAACATGCTTTCGTTGCACCTTATAATAAAATAATAAATAGAAAAGAAAATTAGTTGATAAAGATTTTGCAGACTTCAAGATAAATTCCACAAGATCGTTAAAGAAAGAAGTTTGAAATTTTACTCAAGGAAAAAAGAGCATGCTTTACTACTTTAAATTTTAATCTAACAAGTATTTTAAAAGATTTGAGATAGACATATAATTGAAGTTAGCCGTTTCTACTCCACAGCTTAAGCATTCATGAATGTGATTCACGAGTCCTTGGAAATTTATTTCTCACCGATATTTTCATTTTATGAATCTGGTTTCTTTAAAAATGGTAGATGGCTCAAAAATCAGATTTTGGGAGAATACTTAAGGTGATGTCCCTTTTTTAGAAGCTTTCTTTGTCCATTATTATTCACAATTTTCCTATCAAAGATTTGTTTATTCTACTGGTTTTTTTCTTGCAGATCTTACTTCCAGTTTCTCAAACATTCTCCCATGCCAATTTAGAATTGTAAAGCTCCTCCAAAGGCCAAAGCCTTTTTTTGACACTAATGACATATTACAGGTTAGATGCCTTCATATAGCTCTCTCTCCCTGCTGATATATATGTCATGTAGATCCGAGTCTGAAACTGTGCCTCATTTGTTTCTTCACTGCCAAGTTATCTGATTTCTTTGGTTTAAACTATTTTTGGTATTTTCAGAGAGTACTGGTTTTGTCCTAGCTCATTTGATAAGTTTCTATACATTCATTTTCAGGAGTTTGGGAAGAAGGAAAATGAAATCAAGTGGCAAAGAGTGCCAAGGAAAATGTTCCAACTTTGTATCTGCTTTTCCTTTTAGAAAATAGTATATATATATATATATATATATATATATATATATATATATATATATATAAAGCTTTTAATCCATTGGTGCCTAAACTCCATGTTCTGCTCAATACTGGCCGCGAAACGCACTGCAACAGCTCTACAAGTTATTTTTAATAATTGAACAAAGTTTGCCATGGAATAAAAAGTCTACAAACTTTCATTATAGAAAAATATTCACAAATTGAGTTTTACGTAGTTGAATCAATATAGAATATGAAAACAAATAGAAGTTATTACTTACTAGACAGTACACAACATCTAACTAACTACATAACCTCACTGGAGTTTGTGTTTTTGAAATATCTATTCATGATAGAAACATACCTCCAATACTTCATCAAACTCAACAAGGTTCTTTCTTATGCCAAAGAAGAACTTTTCTGCATTGATTTGCAGTGCCAAAAGCTATAATTATGTGATGGTCCCAGTTAGTATTGGGAAGATGACATTCATCAAGCACAGCATATGACAAACATATGAATAAACAAAATTTGGGAAAAGCAAGTATGTAAAATTATTTTACTGTATTAGTTATCAAAGAAGAACTTTTGTAACGAAGAAGTGAAAGAAAAGGGAAGAAAAGCAGAGTTAGGGACCTTTTTATTTCCTATTCTTGATTCTTGATAACCATTTTCTGTTTTTCAGAACAAGAAAAAAAAATCGTTTGATGAGAATAGTTTTTGAAAGTTGTTTTCAAAGTAATACTTCTTTTTCAGTTTTTCTGTTGCTCGTGTACTTCTTTGCACTTGCCAAAAAACTAGTTTTTGAAAACTGTAGTATAAAATAATTTTAAGAGTTTAATAGTCATGCACTAGTATTGTAAAACAGTTTTACGCTATCATTCAATCGCAAATCATGGTTGGTATGACTTTTTAGGTAGTTATTGCAAAAGTCAACAAACTTACCATACATGGTGGTCTGTGATTGGATAACAACGTAAAACTATTTTACACAGTCAGTGCATAGTCTTTTTTCTCCTTTTAAAAACTAAAAAACAAGAACATGATCAAACACATTACACACCCTAAGACATTCTTCTTAAATCAAATATTTACTAATCAATCATAATGTAAATAAATAGATAATAACCTGCTTTACAATTGCATCACCCTCAATTGGCAGATCCTCGTCATTTGTAATCTTTGAGATAAGTCTCACTGCCCATTCAGTATCAAAATTGAACTTCTGAAACATCTCATCCTGCAAACT